>ML387695.1:450-183624 GCA_005239525.1 Nicotiana knightiana | reverse complement strand
GGGGGGGCGGGGGTGGGGGAGGGATTAAAGCCTATCCAAGTGTTATATTTAATTATTTAATTTTCCACCAAATATCATTAATTATCCAATTTTTCATATAATTAATAATTATCTTAAATTATTTAATATAATACTCACTTTTAACACATTTTATGTACCCTACTATCATGATCATGTGGTACCTTATATGAAACTAGTCCATAAATATGGGGTATTATAGCTCAGACTGTATTTTATTTTAAATTGACAACCTTCCATGAAACTCATTTTCTTTGATTCGTTTACCCATTAACCTTCACGAAACATTACTTATTGCTTGTTATAAATAGAATAAATTCTTATAATCTCAAAATAATCTCATCCCCGAGTATACATCGATTAAATTACGATGAAACTGTTACGTACAAAGTGCGGGATATAACATCCTTCCCCCCTTAGAATCATTCGTCCTCGAATGTTTAACTCTCCCTGATCTATATAAATCCTAGCAGAGTCGCCTTTGTAACAGTACTAATGTCAACCCTTCCTGTAGGATACTCAATAATTCAATGACACATAGGACCACAATCATTAATAATGATAATGGCCGCATACAACAATGATGATAACTAACACAGGAATCCATACGCGTACCTTAAGGCTGTTATATCTGAGTCGGATCATGCTCTGGAAAAGGAAATGAGTTAGGATATCTAGACTTCATGTATTCTTTCGTCTTCCCAAGTCATTTCTTTCATATGGTTGTTTCTCCAAAGTTACTTTCACCGAAGCTACGTCTTTAGTCCTCAATCTTCGAACATGTCTATCTAGTATAACAATGGGAGTTTCTTCATATGACAACTGTTCTGTGACCTGAACATCGTCAACTGACACAACTCTGGAAGGATCCCTGATACATTTACAGAGCATAGACACACAGATTCCAAGTCAGAAGGCAAGTCTAACTCATATGCTACCTGGCCTACCTTGCGCGTGATCTTATATGGTCCAATGTACCGAGGGCTAAGTTTTCCTTTCCTTCTGAACTTCATAATGCCTTTCATCGGTGATACCTTTAGGAATACCCAATCGTCAACCTAAAACTCCAAGTCTCGCCGTCGATTATCCGCATAAGACTTCTGACGACTTTGAGCTGCTAATAGCCTTTCCTGTATAAGCTTAATTTTCTCAATTTCTTGTTGTACCAATTATGGACCGCCTAACGTAGTTTCCCCAATAACAAACTAACCTATAGGCGACCTACACTAGAATGATACTAGAATGATAGTTATTATTATACGCGAACTCAATAAGCGGCAGATGATCATCCCAGCTACCCTTGAAGTCTATCACACAAGCCCGTAATATATCCTCAAGTGTCTGAATAGTACGCTCGGCCTGTCCGTCTGTCTGGGGATGAAACGTTGTACTAAGACTAACCTGAGTCCCCAATCCTTTTTAGAAGGACCTCCAAAAAAATTAGCTATAAACTGAGCTCCTCTATCCGAGATAATAGGTATAGGGACACCATGATTTCGTACTATCTCCTTAATGTAAAGCATTGCATAATCCTCTGCGAATTATGTAGTCCCAACAGGCAGAATATGGACTAATTTTGTAAGTCCATGAACATTCAACCATATAGAATCGAATTTACACTGGGTACGAGCTAAGCCTACGATGAAATCCATATTGATTACCTCCTACTTCCAAGTTAGAATCTCTATAGCCTGCAATAATCCACCGGGTTTTTTATGCTCAATCTTAACCTACTGACAGTTAGGGCACTGAGCAACAAACTCCACTATATCCTTTTTCATTATGTCCCACCAATATACTTCCCTGATATCATGATACATCTTTGTTGCTCCTGGATGGATAGAATAACGAGAATAATGAGTTTCTCCCATAACCTGCTGACGCAACCCTACAACATTAGGGACACATAATCGTCCTCGATATTTGAGGACCCATATCCTGAGATTTCAAATGGTGTCTTCTCCTTTAGAGGGGTTGTATTTCTATATTTAGCTAACACAGGATACTCGTATTGGCGTTCCTTCACCCCAGTTACTAAAGAGGATGTTGTCGTGTCCTGAATAGTAATTCCAGTATCACCTGAATCCAATAATCGAACTCCAAGACTAGCTAACTGATGAATCTCATGGGCTATTCTCTTCTTCTCTGAATCTAAATATGACAGCCTACCCATAGATCTACGGCTGAGTTTATCGACTACTACATTTGCCTTCCCCGTATGATATAAAATATTAACAGCATAGTCTTTCAGTAGCTCCAACCATCTCCTTTGATGTAGATTCAATTCCCTTTACTCAAAGATATACTAGAGGCTCTTATGATCCGTATATATATATATTATATCAACAGGAATGCCATACAAGTAGTGCCTCCACATCTTTAGTGCATGAATCACCGCGACTAACTCTAAATCGTGGGTCGGGTAATTCTTCTCGTGCTTTCTTAGTTGTCTAGAGGCATAAGCTACAACCTTACCATGCTGCATCAGTACACAACCATGGGAGCATTAGAATCGGCGCTGAAGTTAATTTGTCCTTCAATGCCTAGAAACTTCGTTCGCAAGCATCAATCTATTGAAACTTTTCTCCCTTCTAAGTCAACATAGTCAATAGTGCCGAAAGAGAAGAAAGTCCCTCTACAAATCTCCTGTAATAACGTGGAAAACCGAGAAAGCTACGAACCTCCGTCGGTGTCGTGGGTCTAGGCCAAGGCTTTATTGATCAATATTTTGTGTATCAACTCGGATTCCCTCACCCGAAATAATATGCCCAAGGAAAGCTACAGAGTTCAACCAGAATTCACACTTTGGCAATTTTTCATACAACTTCCCTTCTTGTAGAACTCTGAGCATAGTAGCAAATGATCTGCATGCTCGGTCTTTGGATGAGAATACACCAATATATCATCAATAAATACAATTACGAACAGATCTAAAAGGGGTCTGAACACACGGTTCATCAATTCCATGAATACTGCTAGGGCATTGGTCAAACCGAATAACATAATACGAAATTCAAAATACCCATATCTGGTCCTGAATGCTATCTTCGGAATATCTTTCTCCTTAACCTTACCTGATGGTACCCGGACCTCAAGTCTATCTTTGAGAAACACCTGTAACCTTGCAACTGATCAAATAAATCATCAATCCTTGGAAGCAGGTACTTATTCAAGATCGTCACCTTATTCAACTGTCTATAATCAATACACATACATAAGGAACCATCTTTCTTCCTTACAAAAAACATAGGTTCTCCCCATAGTGATGTACTAGGCCTGATAAAGCCTTTTTCAAGCAAGTCCTTTAGTTGCTCCTTCAACTCTTTCAGCTCCGCGGGGCGCATTCTATAGAGAGGAATAGATATTGGTTGAGCATCTGGTAGTAGGTCAATAGAAAACTAAATTTCTTGCTCTGGAGGAAGACCTGGAAGTTCATCGGAAAAAACATCAGGAAACTCATTAACCACAACGATACATTGAATGGTTGGTAACTCTACTTTCACATCCTGAACCCGAACTAAGTGATAAATGTATCCCTTTCTGATCATCTTCTTGCCTTGAGATAGGAAATAAATCTACCTCCCGGCAATGTTGTATTACCTTTCCACTCCAAAATAGGCTACCCTAGAAATTGGAATCGGACCATCTTTGATCTACAATCAACGTTCTCATGACAAGAAGCCAACCGGTCCATACCCATTATAATATCAAATTCTACCATATCTAACTCGATTAGGTCCGCTACTGTAGATTGACTATGAACTACTATTATAAAATCTCTATATACTCACCTAGCTATCACTGGGTCCCCAACAGGTGTGGACACCTCAAAAGGTTTAACCAACTCAGGTTTTATTCCAAACTTACTAGCAACCAACAAAGTAACATTTGATAAGGTGGAACCAGGGTCAATCAGTGCATATACTTCATATGAGGAGACTGATAATATACTTGTAACAACATCAGGTGACAACTCTTGATCTTGTCGTCCTATTAACGCATAAGTGCAGTTCTGAGGATCGCTCGAGCTAGATGCTCCGCCTCTGCCTTTACCACGACCGATTGGTGCTTGTGAACCTTGTCCTGGAGGGCGTACTGATGATGACGAACCAGCTACAGATCCCATAGGCTGAGCTATGCTTTCTTTACCTCTCGTCAGACAATCGCTCATAACGTGGCCCGGATAACTACAAGTATAACAAACACCCAACCCCATACGATATTGCCCGGCATGCTTCTTACCACACTGAGAACATCGCGGCAAGGGCGGACTCATCCGACTTGACTCACCCATATACTGAGAACTTGAGTCCCTGTAATTCTGACTAGGACCTGAATATGTGGAACAATCAAATCTCTTACCGATAAACTGAGAGGGTGCGCTAGCTGATGGCTGGGCTGGATACCATAGGTATTGTTGTCTATGACCACCTCAAAACTCACCAGAAGGACCGAAGCCCTCCCTCTCTTATTCTGGGCCCTATCATGATCATGATCGGCTCTCTGTTTTTGCTTCCTCTCCTCTACACCCTGAGCGTATGCCTTAATACAAGAAATATCCATGTATGACTAGAGTGAGACGGACATACAATCGTTAAGCAAGTGCAGCTCTAACCCCATCACGAACCAGTGAACCCGATCCTCCATCTTAGATACAATAGTGGGACCATACCTAGACAACGAATCAAACTAAAGACTGTACTCCCGAACACCCATGTTACCCTGCCGAAGGATTAAAAACCTGCCAACTCTAGCCCGTCTAAGCTTTGGTGGTAGATAATGACGAAGAAAAGCCCATGTAAGCTCCTGCCATACTGCTGGAGGGGCATCCTCTCCTCTGGACAACTCCCAAGACTCGTACCAATTAACTGCAACTTCCTAATGTCTATAGGAAGCTAGCTCAACTAACTCAGTTGCAGTGGCCTTCATTACCCTCAAAGTCCTCTGCATTCTATCGATAAATACCTGAGGGTCTTCATTTGGATCTGCCCCAATGAATATCGGAGGGTCCAAATTAATGAAATCACGAACCCTCGCACTGACAAACCTATCTTTATGACCAATACCTACTTCCTGACGTCGAGCCTGTGTAGCTACTAATCGAGTTAATAGCTGAATATTATCTCTTATCTCCTTACCCGGTGCATCTGGCTGAGGAGCTAGACGTACAAGGACGGCTGCTGGAGCTAGTGCCCCTCGGAGCTTTTTTGGATAGGGCAGGGTATGTGAAGTCGGATATGGAATCTCACTATGAGACTCTCCCTGAGCCCTAATAACTCGTGGTGCTAGACTAGTAGTCTCACCAGCCACGGACTTGCCCTTCTAGGCGGCTGTGTTTTCGTAGGCATCGCTAAAAACATAACATATCGTTAGGAACATAAATTCTTATATCACATGATCTAAGATAAGAAAGGAGGATAACATCCTATAAGTCCTGTAGCCTCCTGTCTATAAGTGTGGTGGACAACACACCCATAAACAAGACTATACTAGACACGGTTTGTCGACAAACCTAGGACAAAACTGCTCTGATATCACTTTTGTCACGACCCAAACCGATGGGCCACCGAGTCCTACCTGTCGAACACCCTTAAGCATGAAACTAAGATATAAACATGAATAACATCAACTGAATTTCAAGAATAACATGCGTGAGGAAAACCTGTCCAAAAGACATATATACATATACGTGTGAAATACGTAGGGTGAGCCGACAGGCTGCTATATACAACTATATATCCAAAACTGGAAGCCAACAAGGCCACATACTACCCAATTGTACATGATCGTCTGCATGCCTCTAACAGAATATACAACTATACAAGGACGGGACTGGGCCGCGTCATACCCATATCTGTAAAAATACATATCATACAAAAACCCAAAGTAGCTCTCTCGCTGATCAAGAATCCTAAGAAGGGGGACCGCCTGCTTGTCTACCTGCACCTGCGGGCATGAAACATAGGCCCCAAGAAATAGGGCATCAGTACGAATAATGTACTAAATGTAAGGCATGAAAATTTGTACATAAAAGACATAGATGAAACATGGAATAAAGAATTCCGCCTGTAGGTCTAAATAAATTTATAAAATACTAAATCATCTATAATGTCATGCACGCGTGTATAAATTTCATGTCATGCATAGGCATAGGTGTACATAACATCATTAAGCCTCCGAGGGCATCCCATCATATTATGTCGGCTAATGTGGACAAACTTATCAACATGTATCAGCTGATCAGGTGGTGATGTGTATATAACGTCGTAACCTTTTCCCATATCCCATATACATATAAGTACATATATATACGCATATATAACACCATATGGTCATAGGTCAATGTACATGTATAAATGAATAAATGCATAAAAATATGTTAATAAGATCAATACACCTTTCGGATAAACTTTATCAACTATGTATTTTTGTGAGACCCATGAATAGAATATGTAATATAAGATACATGGGAATTCAAGAACATAGGCACCTCTAATACTCCTATGAATATAGTCATTTATGGAAGTTGTGCATTTTCTCGTTTCGTCTGTATCGTATGGATCATGCCAAAAATAAAGAAGGGATAGCCTTAACATACCTGAATCGATTCTCTTGACACTCCTTCTAAAACATAAAAATCACGACAAAACACGTGACGGCAAGATTGGAGTAATGAAAAATCTATATGATATTATTGAGAAAGATTTCACCGTACTCCCTTAAATTGTAAAATCTCACGTTGATAAGACGCTAAGAAATTTCATAAGAGTTATTCTGAAGTTCCATCGTTACATTAGAGAACATACCATCACCTCTTAATGAGGTAAGAATATTTTTTTATAATTGTGGGTTTGTGTGTAAGGTTTATTTTCCACAAATCCCCCTAACATGACACCTAGACATAAAGTGCAAGAGTCACCTTTGATATTTGGTCTTAACTCATCTTGATGCCACGATTTGGGGAAGGGGGTAGGGATTAAAGCCTATCCAAATGTTATAATTAATTATCTAATATTCCCCCAAACATCATTAATTACCCAATTTTCCACATAATTAAGTATTATCTCAAATTACTTAAAATACTATTCACTTTCAACACACTTTATGTACCCTTCTCTTATAGTCATGTGGTACCTTGTATGGCACTACTCCATAAATACAGGGTATTATAGCTCGGACCATATTTTATTCCAAATTGACAACCTTCCATGAAACTCATTTTCCTTGATTAGTTTACTTGTTAACCTTCACGACACTTTACTTATCGCTTGTTATAAATAGTATAAATGCTTATAACCTCAAGATAATCTCATCCCCGAGTCTACATCGATTAAATTATGACGAAACTTTTACATACGAAGTGCAGGATATAACATTCTCATTGTATCAATAGATTCTTTGGATCCTTACCTTCTGTGTTTATCTTACCTGTATACGGTTAAAATCGGAGAGCCCGATTTTACAGTCATTACGGCGCTTAGAAGGCTCGAGTTTTGGCATCGAGGGATCATATCGAAGGACCTCGACCTCGGGGTAGTACAAATCAAAGACAAACGTGGAACGGCGGGAAAACCCCAAAAGGCACATGGTTAAAGCTGACAAAGTACATAAATTAGTACAAGCCCGTACCGTGGCATTAAATGGTTGTACCAGCTATCTCTCTTTGAATTAATTACAGATGTACTATGTTGGGTTCTCCCTCATATATAAAGGGGACCCTTGTCACTTTGTAACACACATGATATTGAATACAAGAACAAGAACATCCTCTGCTCTCTAACCAAAACATTCTCTACAAGTGCTTCATTGATTTATTGCTTCTCATCTATTGCGTTCTTGAGTTATTCTTCATTTATTACTTGTTATTGATCATAGTTATGAATTCTTAAGGCCTTCAACACTATTATACAATTATCGATATCCCCTTGTCAAGCTTCTAAAGCTCGACCTCGAGGCCCTTTCTGACCACCCTCAATACGGGTATCTCCGTTGCCCGGTTTGCGTAATCTTGTTTCCTTTTTCTCTTATTTCCATTTCTCACTTCGCACTCAACATCTACTGCCTAAACAACATGTATTAAAATAGATCACGTATTTTTAGAACCACATAATAAAATATAATTGTAATTACCTTTTTCAAGGTAAACAGTTTGGCGCCAACCGTGGGGCTAAAAATAATAGTTGTTGTTTTAGTGCTGGTTTTCTATAAACACAAGTTATTCTTCACACTTTTTCTTTTCCAAGAATCTTCAATTTCAGGTCAGAAAATGTCTAACTCAGTAAACGCACATGAAAATAACGGTCCTGAGGATCACAGAGAGAATCGCGCAGCTGCTTCAAGTGCCGGTGTGCCGCCGCAAAATCTTGAAGAGGCACCAGTGCAAATTCCTGTCGATGAAGGCTCATGCAATGCTCAACATGTCTATGTGAGCTCTAATACAGACGAAAGCGTTTGTGAAGGTGACTAGCGTGAAGCACAGGGAGCCCCTGCTCAAAGGGAAAGGGAAGGTGGCCTTCATGTCATTTTTGAAATGTTGCAGGCACAATAGGTGGCTATTGATTAGCTACAAAGCCATCAGGAAACCCCAAGCACAGCACCACCAGAAACGGCTCCTCGAGTCGAATAGGCACTAGAAAGATCGAGCAATAATGGGTCAGTCGTTGACCCCGCAATTATGAAGATGCTCGAAGACCTCGCAAGGAGGATTGAATCGGGCGAAAAGAAGATAGACGCTAAAGACAAAAAAATGGAGACCTACAACTCGAGGGTCGTTCAAAAAAGAGGATTCTGAAGGGTGTGGATTCAAAAACGTTTTTGCAAAAGAAATTCTCATCAAGTGCAGCTCCGATTCCTATACCGAAGAAATTAAAAATGCCCGATCTCCCAAGTACAGCGGAATCTCGGACCCCAATGAGCACATTACTGCCTACACTTGTGCTGTGAAAGGGAACGGCCTAAGAGATGAAGAGATTGAATCCGTTCTATTGAAAATGTTTGGAGAAACGCTATCCAAAGGGGACATGATGTGGTATCATAACCTTCCCTCGAACTCAATAGATTCATTAGCCATGATGGAAGACACTTTTGTGAAAGCACATGCTGGTGCCATCAAGGTCGCTACAAGGAAACCTGATGTTTTAAAAATCAAGAAAAGGGAGAATGAGATGTTAAGGGAGTTCGTGTCCCGCTTTCAATTGGAACGAATGGAATTACCACTGGTCTCCGGCGATTGATCAGTACAAGCCTTCGCTTAGGTCTTGAATGAGCGAAGCTCGATAGCTTCAAAACAGCTGAAGCAGAATTTAATCGAGTACCCCGCCATAGTTTGGGCAGATGTGCACAACAAGTACCAGTCGAAGATCAGGGTCGAGAAAGACTAATTGGAAGCCCCTCAGGCTCGGTGTATCCTATCAGATTCTTAGCAAAGGAATCGAGGCTTCCATAAAGAGAGCCAAGACCAAACAAATAAAGGTATCAACCATACGTAGAAAATCGGAGAAATATCCCTAGATGTAACGCACCTCGAAATGACCAAAGGATGGACCGAGGACAAAATCCTCAGGGACTCGTGAACAAAGCAGGGTTCCAAAGGCACAGAGGGCCAGTAGAGGCACCTTGGCTATCTGAGTACAACTTCAAAATTGATGTTTCAGACATCGTATCGGCCATAAGTAAGATCAGGGATACCAGGTGGCCAAGACCCGTGCTATTAGATCCTTCACAGAGGCAACCCAATTTGATATGTGAATACCAAGATACCCACTATCATAGGACCGAGGATTGCAGACAACTTCGAGAAGAGGTAGCCCGACTAATCAGCAAAGGGCACCTTCGAGAATTCCTCAGCGACCGAGCTAAAAACCAATTTCGGGAAAGAGAGGAAAACAAGAAAAATGAAATAGAATAACCACAACACGTCATCCACATGAATATTGGTGGAGTCGACGTCCCTCAGGGACCCATATTTAAGCAAACGAAAGTATCCATCACCAGGGAAAAGCAAACTCGGAGCTACATACCTGAAGACGCCCTTTAATTTAGCGAAGAGGACATTGAGACCTTAGCTCAACCTCAGAATGAAGCACTGGTAATTTCTTTTCTTTTGAATTAATTTCAAATTAAACGTGTGCTCGTGGATCCAGGTAGCTCGGCCAACATAATTTAGTCGAGGGTGGTAGAGAAACTCGAGTTGCTCGACCAGATCGTGCCCGCCTCTCGAGTCCTCAACGGATTCAACATGGCAAGCGAGAAAATGAATGGGGTAATCATCCTCCCAGTCAACGTGGCCGACATAATTTAGGATGCCAATTTTCATGTCATCGAAGGTGACATGAGATACAATGCATTTCTTGGAAGGCCATGGATTCACAATATGAGGGCGGTGCCGTCAACCCTTCATCAAATGATGAAGTTTCCTACGAATGATGGAGTAAAAACAGTATGCGGAGAGTATCACGCATCAAAAGAAATTTTTGTAGTGCACAATGTGGCACCGTCACCTTCTACATCGAAGGAGCCAATAAACAAACAAACAGCCAAGTAACAATCACAAACTACATCCTTGTTGGAACGAATAAAGGACCGTGCTGTGTCTTCGGAACAGATAACCAAAGCATATCAAGGCTCGAATGCCATCGCAGCTAAGGTACAATCCTCTCCCTTTTTCTTTCACACTTTACGCTAACCTGTGTACATGTGTTCGATTGAAAGGAGTCAAAGCACCCCCCAGCTCAAAGGCTTTAGGTTTTAAAGCATGCATTGCGCTCTTTTTCCCTCACGTCGGATTTTATCCCAAATGAGTTTTACCAGCGAGGTTTTTCATGAGGCAACATCCATATGCTACCTAAGGAGAGCTCACCAAATATTCAAGGCTTCTCTTTGATCAACCTCGAATACTGAGGGGCATCCCCCCAGGAGGTCACTGAAATATGCCAAAGAGGGTCTCGACAGGAGAATGATGTATCGGACCAAACGGTCGAATGAACCGTGTCCGCATAGAATAATCAAACCCTCGATGGTAAAAACATGTATACTTGTTCCAAGTAATCAGAGAAGTATCTTTTATCATCAAAACATTTTCACACATCAAAGAAGTTCGCTATTTTAAAATAGACAGTCCCATGGCCAAAGATTTATCAAGCACTCGGGAACTGTCCTCGACAGTCACTCCATCGAGTCACCAAAAACTCGAAGCCATAAGACCTCAGGGCCGACAACTTCAAGCTCATAAGCTCTCCTCGAGGAAATATCAACTCCGACTTAGGGACTGTCCTTGACAGTCGGCTCATCAAGTTATCTAACTTGAAGCCGTAAGACCTTAGGGCCAACAACTTCGAACTCATAAGCCCTCCAAGAGGCAATATCTATGACATAAGCCCTCCATGAGGCAATATCAACTCTGACTCAAGGACTGACCTCGAAAGTCGACTCATGGCCGTAAGACGACAGGGATGGAAACTTCAAACTCGTAAGCCTCCATGAGGAAACATAAAAAATGTAAGACCTCACGCAAGGCATGTACAAATTTGTAAGACCTTAGAAAGGAACAATACCCATATAAAAGTCAAGGCTATATATCGAACTTGTAAGACCCCAAAAGGCACACCCTCGATATAGATGTCGTGGCTATCTCACTCGGGGACTAAAAGGCTACGGCAAAATACAATGACCACTGTCATAAGGCTCCGGCCAAACTAACGTGACTCGGAGACGTCCGATTGTTGCCATAAAATCATAGGCCTCCAATTACTTCGAAAAACTTCGAAAAAAACCGGTTAAAGGTCATACCGACCTAAAGCGTAAGAGCCCAAGTCGTCAGCTGGTCGTATCGACCTTACGCGTAAGAGCCCAAGTCGCCAGCTACAGGTCGTACCGACCCAAAGCACCTCAGGGCCGATTTGAAAACCTGAGGGCCGTTGAGCTCGAGCCAAAACCTGACTCGGAGACTAAGCCCAAAATGGTTAACCAAAGCGCCTCAGGGCCAAAAAGAATAAGAGCCCAAGTCGCCCACTACATTAAAGGTCGTATCGACCTTACGCGTAAGAGTCCAAGTCGCCAGCTACAGGTCGTACCGACCCAAAGCGCCACAGGACCGATTTGAAAACCTGAGGGCCGTTGAGCTCAAGTTGAAACCCGACTCAGAGACTAAGCCCAAAATGGATAACCAAAGCACCTCAAGGCCAAAAAGCGTAAGAGCTCAAGTCACTCGCTACATTAAAGGTTGTGTCGACCTTACGCGTAAGAGCCCAAGTCACCAGCTACAGGTCATACCGATCTAAAGCGCCTCAGGACCGATTTGAAAACCCGAGGGCCGTGGTCGAAACCCGACTCGGAGTCTAAGCCCGAAACGCTTAACTAAAGCGCCTTAGAGCCAGATGCGTAAGAGCCCAAGTCGCCAGCTACACCAAAGGTCGTAACGACCTAACGCGTAAGAGCCCAAGTCGACAGGTTAAAAAGCCTAATGGATAATTTATAACTCCAAGGGTTTCATCTCAAAGTCCAATTCATCGGGCTAACTATCGACAAGCAAATCAAACCAAAGAATCTTTCATATATATATATATATATGTGCATTACAAATACATATTTACAACACTCACACAGGAGTCTTATGCAAACAACAAAGCAGAAAATCTAGTCTACTATCGGGACCAGGACCCTCGGACCAGCTCCCACAACGGCCTTCAAATATCAGCATCAACTTAAGAAGAAAGGAAAAACTTGGCGTCGATATCGTCCGCGTCGGCCTACTTTATCTCTTCCGAGAGGTCAAAGCCCCTAGCATGTATCTCTTCGAGAATATCCCATTGAGACTTGCATCGTGCATACTCATTGCCCCTACTGTCTCTGTTGAAAGCTCCTCTCAGCTCAGCCCGAACATCAGCAACATCTTTCGAATAAACAACCACTTTCTTATCGACCTTCGCTCGAACTTCTTCAGCTTCAGCCCGGGCATCCACGAGCTCGACCTTCATATTCAAAAGATCGGTCTCGAGCTCGGCAATCCTGCTCGTCTGAATCGAGCTACTTTCTCGAGCATTGTAAAGTTTCACCTCGAGGGAAGAAGCCTTGGCCAAGGCATTCCTTTGGGCCGCAACATGAACACCTATCTGTGCCTTCAACGCATGGCATTCGGTATTCACTTGCCCAACCTCGCCCCAAAGGCATTCCAATGTTTCCGTTTTTCTCTGCAGCTGAAGCACCAAAACATTAGTTCCCAAAAGCGGGAAAGGGAGCATGCTCTCCTTCAGGATAAGAGTTACCTTGCGCTCGAGATTGCCTCATGGTTTCGACTACGTTGCACCTCCATCCGAAGATGTATTAACTCTTTCGTCTTCTTATTGCAAAGAAGCTTGAGAGATTTTTACTTGCCTAGATCTTCCTGCAACCTGGTCTCACAACGGAGCAGCTCGAACTTGAGCTTATCAAAAACCTACGAAAAATAAGCTTCAGTTCAAAGAATGAAAATTCATAGCTAAAAGCTAGAGGTCTCAGCCCCCGGCACCGAGCATCCCTCGAAGGTAGGCAGAAGCAGATGATGGAAGGGGACCCCTTGTTCTTTCCCTCTCGAGGAACTTCTCCCTCAAAGCTAGAGGTCTTAGGCCTAGCAAAATCGGCTACCTCGGGAGGCCCCCTGGCTCGAGACGTAGATGAAGAAACACCCCCCGAGGAGAGATGGCGTCCACGGAATAACCAACATATATGAAGTCTTCTTCAGCGGCGACATCTCCTCTTTGTGTCTGGGCAGGCCCCGCCTCAGTGGGAATGTCCCCATCCATCGATGACCTTTTTTGTTGGTTATCTTCCCTCGGCCCTTAAGCCGACGGTCCTTCTCTCTCCTCGAAGGGGCACAGTCTCACCTTCGAGAATCCATCAACACCCGTGGTAGGGGAGTTAGTACACATAAAAGAAAAAATTCTCAGAGGGGTAATCACATGGCTCATACCGTGGTGTTTTTCTTCCCATCTACCCTTCGACAGATCTCACCACTTGCGTTCATCGTAGGTCGACGAAGCTACCAACTTCTGAGTCTAGTCTGCAAGATTGGGGATCTCTTCCGGCATCCACGGAAC
This sequence comes from Nicotiana knightiana, assembly GCA_005239525.1. Lineage (NCBI taxonomy): Eukaryota > Viridiplantae > Streptophyta > Magnoliopsida > Solanales > Solanaceae > Nicotiana > Nicotiana knightiana. The sequence continues at coordinate 169,534 of ML387695.1, read as the reverse complement.
CGCTGAGAAAAACAAAGAAACATTCTTATAGATCAACCAAAGCAAAGAGCACTAAGCTACGACGTAGCTTACGTTTAAAGTTCCACTTCTCGGGAAACAGCAGGAACTCTACAGGAATAATATCGGTGGTCCTCACTTGGAAAAACCGACATATCCATCCTTGGTTTCGGTCCTCATCGTCAATGGCAATAAAGGGCCTCGTGGATCGGCGTCGTAACACAATCAGGCCCCGACAATGCTGAGGTCGATACAGTCTAATATGGTGGCTAAGGGTAAACTCGAGCCCAGCCTTTTAGGTAAAATACCTCATCATCAGCACTATCCGCCAAAAAGGAGGGGTGAATCTGAGCCAGGGTGACTCGGTACCTCTTGCAGTACTCGAACACCAGGCGCTCGAGGGGGCCCAATGTGAATGGGTACGTATATACGTTCAGGAATCCCTCCACATGGTTCAAGATATTCTCTTCTCGAGAATGTATCTGCAGCATCACATTTTCTCCCAAGCCGCAATCTCTCCTTACAGCCTCGAGATTGTTTTCTTCTATCGATCAGATGAACCTCGATGCATGCTCTCGATGGCCCGGGGCGTCGAGGTCAACTCACCATACGACGGCGGTGTACCACCGGCCAGGCAAGATGCAGAAGAAAGGTTCTCCTCTTCTTGATGAACGGATTCGGGCACGACAACCATAACTAGTCAAGCAGAGATAAATAGGAAGGAATGAAAGCAGTTTCCACAAAAATGAGAAAGGGAAGAGAAAGTTGAAAGGAAAACTAAGTTTTGCAAAGATGCAAGACTTAGAATGAAGAAGAAGCAAGAATATATATAGAGCAAGAGGTGGCTAACCAACTACTTTGAAAGCCATTAAATTTCTGACAAAGTCGTCATAACGTTTGGGCCACCTCGGTCACCTCACGGTCATGTCAAGTAAATGACACCATCATACAACATTCGAGGGATTGAAGCTCACATGCCGACCTAGCCTCGAGAAGGTATCCGATCTCGAAGGGATATACTATTGTAAGTATGAGTTTCGAGGAGCTAAGAATCGAAGCATGAAAGTCAATTTTTGCATAAGCATTGCGGGACAAAGCTTGTGTGATATGTAATAAAATATATTCTATTTCAAAAAATATATTTACAAAGGTGTTTTTTACAAAAATTCCCCTGAAGGGTCACATATACAGAAAACAGAAAAAGCAAAAAAGGAGGAAAATCTACTCTTCACCTTCGCTGCTGTCCGAGCCTCTTTCAGAGCTCTCATCCGACGTAGTCGACATTACCAATTCCTCCTCCAGGGCCCTGGCCTCTTCAGTCTCGGCAAAGTGATCGACACCCTTGGTGCTCACTTCCTCGAGGGCTTGCCTCCTGGCTTGTGTACGATCATGAGCAACTTCGTGAGCCAATTTTAGATCGGCCTTCTCGGATATCTACCTGGCCCAGTTATTCACAGCAACACCATCCCTCTTGTATGAGGAGATGAACTCATCAGCCTCGGAGCTGTGGCATCATTCGAAGCCGTGGCATCATTTAGCCGAGCTAGCTCGAGGATTTCAATGTCCCTAGTAGCAACATCCGCTCGGAGCTGCTCTACCAGGGCATCCTTTTGCCTAATCTGGAAAGCACAAAAAACAAGTCAGCGCCAATCATTTCAATTAAAATTAAAGTTGTGAGCACCAGAATACCTGCTCGAGAAAGTCGGCCTTTTCTCGAAGCGCTCTCTCAGAGGCTGCCCGGAGGTTGATCAATTCCTCCTCTTTCCGGGAACACAGAGCCTCTAGCTCGACAGACTCCGACATGAGCTTCTCAAGCTCCCCTCCACGATGAGCCAACTCATCTTGCATCTTGGAGAAGGCTTGGTCAAACAACTTCTTGACCTGCAGCACAGAGGAAGAACATTAGAAAGCAAGAACAGAAAGTAGAAGAACAACAAATTATTTCGAGAATATCACCAGCTTTTGGAGCCTCTCGGCCTCCCGATAGCAACGGAAGCATCAACATCAGTCTCCTCCTCCACCCCTTCAAAATAGTCTCCGAAAGCTGATCCTCTCCACGAGAGGTCTTCGAACCAGGAGCATTCCTGACTTGGGCATCTCGTATCTCCCCTAGAGAAAATGACGAGCCTGAATGAAGTCCACCAGCAAAACGGCCTCCATCAAGGCTTATTTCTGACCCCAGAAAACTCCAGTAGCAAGACCTCCGACCTCATCAACTCGAACTGTGCCATGTCCGACGAGCGTCTTGAGGACTGCATCCAAACCCTCCTCAACACAGGGCTGGCCCGCATCGGCTACCTCCAACTCAGCAGATGACTGTCGAATGGCTCTCGAAGCACCAGCGCTTCGCTTTTCCCTTTGTACCAAAGGACATATGTCGTCTCTCTCTTCCTCGGCCCGCAGGCTCTCAGCGGCTATTGAGGATAAGACCGTGGCATCGGTCATGGGCTTCCTAGTCTTTGCCCTTTTTGATTTAGGAGACTCCGCCAAAGCCTCCTTCTTACTTTTCTTGTCCTTGGCGGTCTTCGAGGCCTCTTCCTTGCCAGATAGAGGCGGTCTCAACAACACACCTTCACCAAGGCCTGCACAAACATGTTATATCAAAAACACCACCGTCTAGAGCACTTACAAAGAGTGAGAAAACGCTAACAACAACAGCATACCATGGTTCTTAGTCTGCCACCGTGTTTTAGTCAGCTCACGCCATACGCGTCTGTTGTATGGGAAAGCAGAGTCTAAACATTTGTTTCACCTCGGAAGGTCCTGAACCGCGCTGGGAAACCAAACAGTGGCTTCACAATTAGAAGAAAATTAGTTGAAAGAGAAAGAGACGACAAATCATTCTCAATTCAGGGGTACTTACGTTTCATATTCAATTCCTCCGGGAATGACATTCTATCAGCGGGGATGATGTTCGAAGTTTTGATTCTATAAAATTGGCTCATCCATCCTCTATCTCTATCCTCATCGATGCAGGCGAGGAATGCTTGGCGGATCGACGGTGCAGTTTAATTAGGCCCCTAAGGAAGAGTCGAGGGCTGTACAATCTGATTAAATGGTCGAGGGTGAAAGTCATTCCCTCGACCATGTTGGTTATATGTCGAAACATATATACAATCCTCCAAAAAGAAGTATAGATCTGACAGAGTGTCATTCGGTATTGATGGTAAAAATCAAGAATCACCGGGTCAATCGGTGGAGAAGAAGAATCTACGGGGCCTAAGGTAAATGGATATGTATATACACTGAGAAAGCCAGCCCAATGCGTGACTATGCTTTCATCAGCTGTAGGGATTTCTACTCGGGCAACCTCCCTCTAGAGGCAGTCCAACTTTACCCTCTCAATATCGGTTAATACACTTATATATCTCCGGTGTAGAAAGGGGTTTTTCAATTGTGAAGTCGGAGATGGTGTCGAAAGGGCCAGAGATGCATTGCTTGATGGTAGGAGAAGTTTTTGACTTGCCCTTAGACGGGCATGATGAAGAATCATCCCCATCCTTTTGTCGTACCATTTTGGAATTTTCGGCCATGATTATAATCGAGTTTAGAAGAATGAAGACGAAGAAGAAAATGCAGACAGAAGGTGAGAATGGAAAGCACTTGGTAAAAGTTTGAAGGTTTGAAGAGGATGTAAAATTGTGAAAAGGCAAGTGATTGAAGTATTTATAGAGGGCCCTTTGGTCATGCATTGAAGAGGAAAGGTCGAACCAATAACGGTTCATGGGCTTCTCGAAAATTATGCTGACGACGACTTTTGCGCAGCTTTTTATGTCACGTCATTTAATGCTTTGAAGGCACTGATGTCATAATAGGGATTTCGAAGAGGCAAGAAGTCAAGAACGTTTCTTATCACTTCATTCTAAGAAATGCGGGGACTATCTGTATACGGTTAAAATCGGAGAGCCTGATTTTACGGTCATTACAGCGCTTAGAAGGCTCGAAGGCTCGAGTTTTGGCATCGAGGGGTCATATCGAAGGTTCTCGACCTCGGGGCAGTACAAATCGAAGAAAAATGTGGAAAGGTGGGAAACCCCAAATGGCACGTGGTTAAAGCTGACAAAGTACATAAATTAGTACAAGCCCGTACCGTGGCATTAAATGGTTGTACCAACCATCTCTCTTTGCATTAATTAACATGTACTATGTTGGGGTTCCCCCTCATATATAAAGGGGACCCTTGTCACTTTATAACACACATGATATTGAATACAAGAACAAGAAAATCCTTTACTCTCTAACCAAAACATTCTCTACAATTGCTTCATTGAGTTATTGTTTCTCATTTATTGTATTCTTGAGTTATTCTTCATTTATTGCTTGTTATTGATCATTTTTAGGCCATTCTGAAGGCCTTCAATACTATTATACCATTATCAATATCCCCTTGTCAAGCTTCTAAAGCTCGACCTCGAGGACCTTTATGACCACCCTCGAGACCGGTCTCTCCCTTGCCCGGTTTGCGTAATCTCGTTTCCTTTTGCTCTTATTTCGTTTTATCACTTCACACTCAACATCTATTGCCTAAACAACCGGTATTCAAATAGATCACGTATTTTTAGAACCACATAATCAAATATAATTTAATTACAGTTTTCAAGGTAAACATTACCTATTTGTAATCCACATAGTTTTAAGTTCGGTCGGGACCCACTGTTGTGGACCTCGAGGAGTGCCTAACGCCTTCTCTTTGAGGTTATTTGATCCCTTACCCGATCTTTGGTGGTGTTGACTAGTCAAACAGAGTTATATGCATAATAGGTGCATTAATAATTATTAGGTGGAGACTCTTCTTTCCATAACATTCCATCTCCTACCTATCCAAAAGAGTTGTAACATGTTAATGCCCGATTTCACAAGAAAAGGGGCACGACACCGAAATGGAAAGGACGGTATTAAAACCATTCGTATGAGCTATCCGGTTATGAGATATATAAGTGCATCAGTCAACATTCAATGACGAATGTTCCAAAGCAGTATTATGTCGAAGTTACACCCCCGTAGTATTGTACGTTGGATTTGTCGTAAGATAATTGACATCAGTTCAAGCACAAGATTATTTTGAATTGATACGTATTTATGCTATTTATAACATATGATAAGTAAGTATTGTGGTTAGAGGGTAAACATATCAAAGAAAAATGCGCTTCATTAAAGATTGCCAATTTGGGATAAAATACAGTCCAAGCTATAATACCTTGTAGTTATGGGCTAGTGACATACAAGGTACCACATGATCATGATAGTAAAATGTATAAAGTGTATTAAAAGTGAGTAGTATTTTAAGTAATTTGAGATAATTCTTAATTATGTGGGCATTTGGTTAATTATTAGTTTAGTGGGAGATTAACAAGATAATTCGGAAATTATGGATATGGATGAGCCTAATGGACATCCTAACGTGGAAACAAGTGGAGATCTTGATCAAGACAAATAGTGACTCTCTGTCTAGGTGGCATGTTTGGATAATGTTAGCAAACTAATCCATATCAAGTGGGGCCCACAAATGATGAGAAACCTCATAATTATTAAAGGGAGACGGATATCTCGACAAAGAAATAGATGAAGCTTCAACAAGATTATTTTGAATTCCTACAATGTGCAACGTGACTTTAAATTCTAGGGATACCCGGTATAATCTTTCTCAAGAATATCATACGAATTTTTCCCTACTTAATTCTCAGTGTTGCGTGTTTTTTCGTGATTGATGGGTGTTAGAGGGATTGTCAAGAGAATCGGCTCAGGTATGCTAAGTCTATCCCTTCTTTCTTTTTGGCATGATCCATATGATACACACGAAACGAGCAAACACGTAACTTTCACAAACTATATTCTTAATAGTAATAAGGGTTTCTATGTTCTTGATTGCCCATATGTCCTATTATTCTATCGTCTATTCATGGGTCTCAGAAAATATGTAAGTTGATAAAGTTTATTTCAAGATATTAATCAAAGGCGTAATGATCTTGTCACGCCCTAAAACCGAGGGACGAGAACGACGCCTAACCAGGTGAACCCAGTCAAGAGGACCTGGATTGCCTTTCCTACCCAACGCGTTCCCCCGTATATACAATGCACCATAATCCATATGAAATAGCAACTTAGGATGTATGCATGGATTTACAAACTCAAGATCATTTCTCTTTTAGCATTTCAACAGTTGATTCCCAAAAACATACACAATAAATACATAACTTTCCAATACGGACCACGATTCCGAATATGTATAGTTACTACCCAAAATACATATATACACACATATCTTGTCGAAGGAGCCTCTACGAATACTAGGAGTTCATACAATACTTGCCGCAACAAGGCCCCTACTATACCTTACAATACATAACAGACTCAAAAGAGATGGCATGAGTTACACACGGCCCCGGGAGGAAGTGGAGCTCACTAGTACTGCTGAAAGCTGAGGAGGAGGCACCAGTAACAGCGAGCTGAGCTACCTGCTATGGACCCACCTACATCCATATAAAAGATATAGCGCCCTCGGAAAAAGGGACGTTAGTAATGTGGAATAGTACTAGTATGTATGAGCAAAATTTACTTATAGTAAAATTAAGAGATGCACATATAGGAAGAAATTAAAGGAACCAACACATAGTGCACAGTGATACAAAAACCAGTACAATTGAAAGCCTCACAGATTCTTATTTCAACACAATCATATTTCAGCTTTATACATTCCCTTGCGGCGTGCAACCCGATCCCACCGTACAGTTTACAATCCACCCTTGTTACTTCTCCACCCTTATTACTTCGTGTTGCGGCGTACAACCCGATCCCACCGTACAATTTACACTCCAACCTTGTTACCTCTCCACCCTTATTACTTTGTGTTGCGGCGTGCAACCTAATCCCACCGGACCATCACATTTCATGGCAAACAATAACAAGCCACAGTTCAATCACAGGGTTTCATATCATCAAGAGTACAATTTCATAACACCCAACCAATCATGTGTTCATAATAGTCTTTATCATCCATTAATTCAACCACAAAGATGCTCATCAACAATAATATAAATTCATTACAACAAACAATCCATGTAAAGTTAAGCCACAATAAACCTTGCCAACAATGGGTCATATACGATATTTTCATGGTCATTTAGTTCAATTAGATCAATTCACAACTCTCTTTCATCACTTGTTACACAACCCTTATCACTTAGATATATTTACAAATTTGAGTTCGTTACCATTCTTTCATACCAACATACTCAAGCATTTAACGAACCTTGCACATGATAGAGTAATCACATAGAAGTCACCTTTCACAATTTCAATTATCACGATAGTCGACTAAGAAAAATCAGAGAATGAAATCTCACACCTCAACACAACCAGACAATCAATTCACATATACTAAGCAAGAAACTCATACCGAATGTTTGGACACCAACAAGGTGACTCTACGAAGATTAAAGATAGCCATATATACCTCGAGTCGTCCCCTTTTTAATTTATATCACAATTCGCCGGACCGTCTAGCACCATCAATCTATTCCACAATGTGACATATTTTACTTAGAATTAGGAATCTTGTACTCAATTGAGCATTTTATCAAACATTGTGTGACCCCTTAGACTACTAACCACCTTTTTGAGAATAATTACCCAAACTTGTTTTTCCCTTTTACTAGATTACGGGGTTTAACTCACATGCATGCAAGATTTCACTTTTTATTTTCAAGAACCAACCTATGTGTATTTTATTCTTACCCAAAATCTGAGAAATTGGGGAAATATGGTGAAGACTTACCTCGTTAGGTGAAGAAGATGACAATAACTCGATAATTTACGGGCTTGAGTGATTTTGGAAATCAAATTAGATGATGATGGAACCTTCTCTCTCAATAAATCTCTTTTTCTCTCTCTATTTTTGGTCAGAAAATTGTTAAAAATGAAGGGAAGAGGTGTTTTATAAAACAGGTGGTCTGGTCTTAAATTTAGAAAATAGGTGCCTCGACACAGAAATGCGGTCAGGAATACAATCACATTCCTGCTATGCGGTCCGCATTTCGGTCGCATAGTTGGCCTTCAAATGGGCCAAAATGGGAACCACACTGCCCAGGTATGGGACCACTATGCGGTCTACATACCTATTATGCGATCGCATAGTGCGTTGCATAACCTCCCTCGCAAAAACCGTGGGGCAAGAATGCGACAACTTTGGGTCTGCATACCCAAAATGCGATCGCATTCCGGGCTGCATAGTTGCCCTCGATTTTGACAGGCTACTATCCAGGTATGCGACCACTATGCGGTCCGCATAATAACACGCAACTTTTGGAAAATTTAATCTTATAAGTTATGGGATACTTTTTACTCAAAATAAGACCATTTTAAGAATTTTTACAGTTGTAAAAGCACAGGGACCTATTCGGGCATTATTTTAGACATAGAAAATTTACGGGTCTTTACATCCTCCCCCACTTAAAATCATTCGTCTTCGAATGAGGATCGGGAAATCATTTGGTTTTCAAAACACAATCTGCGAACCCCCAATTTTACTAACTCTGATATTTTCTGAAAATTTCGCTAGAGTTTCCTCTGTAATTAGGCCTATCTACCTGTCAGAGAGCCCCCGAAACACATGTTCTTAACCAATGCCACACATAACTAGTTATTTCATGGCCTTGCATATAATTTGGTCACCTCGATAAGTCCCACATAATTCAATTACTTCAACATGCCATATACACTTCAATTAATCCTTACCAATCTACACTTCAATTAATCATTACCAATATACACTTCAATTAATCATTTAACCATCAAATAAGTTTCACATAATTTCATTCGCTCCAAGGGGTTGCACATTACTCAAATAGTCACAACATACACAATTTTGGCACAACTTGAGAAGTTACAATAGTAGAGCAATTAGGGAAAAATGGGGTGCTTTTGCACAAAACTGAACATAACATATAATTGCTTAGAGATGACAATTCACACGATCACTACTAGACTTATTCAAACAAATGGGGATATTTATCTTTCATTTCATTTTCCGCTTCCCACGTGGCTTCCTCAACTTGCTGACTTCGCCACAACACTTTAACTGAAGCAATTTCTTTGTTCCTCAATCTACAGACTTGCCTATCAATAATAGCAACCGGAACCTCTTCATACGATAATTCTTCATTAACCTCAATAGTTTCAACTGGCACGATGGCTGATGGATCTCCAACCACTTTCTTCAACATAGACACATGGAACACCTGGTGCACGAATGACATCTCAGGGGGCAATTCCAGCCTATAAGCCACCTGTCCTATCCTTTGAGCAATCCTATTTGGCCCGACATACCTTGGGTTCAATTCCCTTTCTTCCCAAACAACATTACTCCCTTCATGGGAGACACCTTCAAGAATACCCAATCATCTACTTGAAACTCCAAATCTCTTCGACGGACGTCCGCATAGGATTTCTAACGACTCTGAGCAGTCTTCATCCTTTCCTTAATGGCTTTAACCTTTTCCATAGCTTGGTGCACAAGATCTCGTCCTAACAATTCTGTCTCACCAACCTCAAGCCACCCGATCGGAGATCTACATCTCCTTCCGTACAATGCCTCAAATGGGGCCATCTGAATACTAGCATGAAAACTGTCATTATAAGAAAATTCTATAAGCGGCAAGTGTTCATCCCAGCTACCCTTGAAATCTAATACACAATCCCGCAACATATCTTCATGCGTCTGAATAGTCCGCTCCGCTTGATCGTCTGTCTGTGGGTGGAAAGTTGTACTGAGATTTACCAGAATACCCAAACCTTGCTGAAATTTCTTCCAAAGGTTAGCAGTGAACTGGGCCCATCGATCCGAGGTAATAGATACTGGAGTGCCATGGAGCTTGACTATTTCTTTGATACACAACTGAGCATACTGTTCTGCAATATCGATGGACTTGACTGGCAAAAACTAAGCTGATTTCGTGAGCCGATCCACTATTACCCAAACAGAGTCGAACCTACGTGGAGTGCGAGGTAACCCCACCAAAAATTCCATACCGATTATCTCCCATTTCCACATCAGTATTTCCATAAGCTGCGTGAATCCACCGGGCCTTTGATGCTCGGCCTTCACTTGCTGACAAGTCGGACACCTAGCCACAAAGTCCGCCACACCCCTCTTCATACTATTCCACCAATAAATCTCTTTGAGATCATGATACATCTTCGTAAAACCTGGGTGTACTAAATACCTGGAGTTGTGAGCCTCTGCCATTACCCTCTTCGAAGATCATCCATATCTGGAACACATAACCTCTCTTGACACCGCAGGACACCGTCATCATTGCCGAGTGAGAATGCTGAAGTCTTGTGATTCAAAATTACTTCCCTCAATTGTGCCAAAGCCGGATCCCTGAATTGCTTTCCCTTGACATCTGCTACAGGCGAAGACTCTGCTCCATTACGCACCACGACATCCCCTTCGTCTGAGGTCGAAATACAAATCCCCAGACTAGGCAACTTATAAACCTCCCAATCCAAAGGCCTCTGACCCGCTTCCAAATGAGCCAAGATATCCATGGATTTCTGACTAAGAGCATCGGCTCGGCTACCACATTCGCCTTCCCTGGATGGTACAAAATATTTATAGAGCGTGAGCAATTGCAACCACCTCCGCTGCCTTATGTTCAACTCCTTTTTTTTGAATAAATACTGAAGACTCTTGTGGTATGTGAACACGTCCACATGGACCCCATAAAGATAATGCCACCAGATTTTTAATGCAAACACAACCGCCACGAGCTCCAAATCATGCGTCCGATAATTCTTCTCGTGATTCTTGAGCTGTCTAGAAGAATATGCTATTACCTTACCGCATTGCATCAATACACACCCCAAACCAACCCTTGAAACATCACAATACACCACAAACCCTTCCGAACCTTCTGGAAAGGTCAACACTGGCGCCGTAGTCAAACTTAATTTCAATTCCTGAAAACTCTTTTCACAAGCATCGGACCACTGGAACTTAACCGCCTTCTGCATCAGTTTAGTCAATGGGGAGGCGAGGGTAGAGAATCCCTCCATGAACCTCCAATAATACCCAGCTAGACCCAAGAAACTGCGAATCTCTATCGGGTCGTTGGCCTAGAACAATCCTTCACCGATGCAATATTTTGGGGATCAACCCGAATCCCCTCCCTGGAAATAACATGGCCCAAAAAGGTGATTGATTCTAGTCAAAACTCACATTTTGAAAACTTTGCATACAATTGGTGCTGATGAAGAGTCTGCAGAACTGCCCTGAGGTGATTAGCATGATTCCCCCTGACTCCGCGAATAAACAAGAATATCATCAATGAAGACAATCACAAAGGAGTCGAGAAACGGTTTGAAAACGCGATTCATAAGATCCATAAAAGCTGTTGGGCGTTGGTTAGACCAAAAGACATTACCAAAAATTCAAAGTGCCCATAACGAGTCTTGAAGACAGTCATAGGAATATCCCGCTCCCTGATTTTTAACTGATGATACCCGAACCGCAAATCAATCTTTGAGAAGAACTTAGCACCTTGCAACTGGTCAAATAAATCATCTATCCGAGGCAATGAGTATTTGTTTTTGATGGTGACCTTGTTGAGCTGCCGAAAATCAATACCCATCCGAAGCAATCCGTCTTTCTTTCTGACAAAAAGAACCGGTGCGCCCCAAGGCGACACACTAGGCCGAATGAAATCCTTTTCTAATAGACCTTTCAATTGTTCTTTTAACTCTCTCAATTCTGCTGGCGCCATTCGGTAAGGTGGAATAGATATTGGCTGCGTATCTGGCAATACATCAATCCCAATCGATCTCCGTATCTGGTGGAATCACAGGAGGCTCTCCCGAAAATACCTCAAAAAATTCATTCACAATAGGCACAAATTCGGGAGAAGGCACCTCTGAAGTGTTATCTGCAACCCGGACGAAATGGTAGATGCACCCTTTTCTGATCATCTTTGAGGCTTTAAGGTAGTAAATAAATCTACCTCTTGGCAAAACATTATTTCCCTCCCACCGGAACGACCCGACTGATGGAACATCATGTTGTTTGGACCTGGTCCAAAGCGACCTCCCCGCTGATAACTGTGCCCTGATGGCGGGGCACTGGCTGAGGACTGAGCATAGGACTAGGATGGCCCTGATGACCCTCTCCCAAGGACTGATCTCCTTCCTCCAACTGAACTCCCAGGGTTGCCCGCTGACCGGGCCCTACTACTACTACTACTCTCCCTCTCCATTCTTATCTTCAACTTCCGAGCCTCTATGGCTTGGGCAAATCCCACGATCTTCCCATAATTCATATCCGAATGCAAGGCAGTTGTAGCAGCTTCATTAACATCCAAGGGACCAAGGCCCTGAACAAACCGTCGAAATATGGCCTCCATCGGCATCATGTGAACAACAAATTTGGACAAGCGCACAAACTCCATATGATACACCCACACACTCATGTTGCCCTTCTTGAGGGCCTCAAACTCTGTAGCACGGGCTGCCATAATCTCGGCATGCAAGAAATGATCCATAAAGGCATCAACAAACTCCTCCCACCTCGCCGGAGGGCTCCCCTCTCCACGGGAACTCTCCCACATTTCAAAACACAAATATGCCGCTCCCTTCAGACGATAGGAAGCCAACTCAACACCCTCTGTCTCGGTAGCCCTCATAACTCGGAGGGTCTTGTACATCTCATCAATAAACTACTGAGGGTCGGCCTCTGGGTCGGTACCTGTGAACTCTGGAGGGGCTAACCGCAGAAACTGGTTGACCCTGGAACTCGAAGAATCCCCTTGCTCGCTAGAGGATGCAGGGGCAGCATGTGATCTTTGGGCTTGGGAAGCCACCAGTTGAGTCAACATCTGAATAGCTCCCCTGAGACCCCCATCAAAAATACCGGGACCGGAAGCGGGATTGAAGAAGGATCAGGAACATCAGCGGGATGGATTGTAGCACCCTCCGCTGGAGCAGGAATAGGAATATAGGGCATGGGATGGAAGAGTCAGGTAGATTCAGGGTCGGGGAATCATTCTCACCCGCACCATCAGATAGAGAATTCACGGCCACTCCTAGGGTGGCATGACCTCTAGGCCGAGTCGAGCTCTCTTCTTGGGTGACATTTACTGAAATTTAGAACAATGTACGAGTTAGAGATAGACAACCTCACCTTCCACAACATCGCACGATATAGAATAGCAATAAAAGGGTACTTTCCTAAATGTCCATGCAGCCCCCTAATATAGATATGGTCGACAACACGCCGATAAGAAGGGGTCTACTAGACACGGCTCCGAGACATCCTAGGACACTTTTAAAACCATAAGCTCTGATACCAAGTTTGTCACGCTCCAAAACCGAGGGACGAGATCGGCGCCTAACCAGGTGAACCCAGTCAAGCGGACCTGGATTGCCTTTCCTACCCAACGCGTACCCCCTTATATACAATTCACCATAATCCATATGAAATAGAAACTTAGGATTTATGCGTGGATTTACAAACTCAAGATCATATCTCTTTTAACATTTCAACAGTTGATTCCCAAAAACATACACAATACATAAATAACATTCCAATACGGACCACGATTACGCATAAGTATAATTACTACCCAAACTACATATATACAACCACATCTTGTCTACGGAGCCTCTATGAATACTAGGAGTTTATACAATACTTTTCGACAACAAGGCCCCGGCTATACCTTACAATACATAAGAGACACAAAAGAGATGGCATGAGTTACACACGGCCCCGGGAGGAAGTGGGGCTCACCAGTACTGCTGAAAGATAAGGAGGAGGAACCACTAACGGCGAGCTGAGCTACCTGCTATGGACCCACCTACATCCATATAAAAGATGTAGCGCCCCCGACAAAAGGGACGTTAGTACTGTGGAATAGTACTAGTATGTATGAGCAAACTTTACTCAAAGTAAAATCAAGAGATACACATATAGAAAGCAGTTAAAGGAACCAACACATAGTGCACAGTGATACAGAAACCAATACAATTGAAAGCCTCACAGATTCTTATTTCAACACAATCACATTTCAGCTTTATCACATTCCCTTGCAGCGTGCAACCCGATCCCACCGTACAGTTTACACTCCACCCTTGTTACCTCTCCACCCTTATTACTTCGTGTTGCAGCGTGCAACCCGATCCCACCGTACAGTTTACACTCCACCCTTGTTACCTCTCCACCCTTATTACTTTGTGTTGCAATGTGCAGCCCGATCCCACCATACAATTTACACTCCACCAATGTTACCTCTCCACCCTTATTACTTCGTGTTGCAGCGTGCAACCCGATCCCACCGGACCATCACATTTCATGGCAAACAATAACAGCCCACAATTCAATCAAAGGGTTTCATATCATCAAGAGTACAATTTCATAACACCCAACCAATCATGTGTTCATAATAGTCTTTATCAACAATTAATTCAACCATAAAGATGCTCATCAACAAGAATATAAATTCACTACAACCAACAATCCATGTGAAGTTAAGCCACAATAAACCTTGCCAACAATGGGTCATATACGATATTTCCATGGTTATTAGTTCAATTAGATCAATTCACAACTCCCTTTCATCACTTGTTACACAACCCTTATCACTTAGATACATTTACACATTTGAGTTTGTTACCATTCTTTCATACCAACATACTCAAGCATTTAACGAACCTTGCACATGATAGAGTAATCACATAGAAGTCACCTTTCAGAATTTCATTATCACGATAGTCGACTAAGAAAAATCAGAGAATGAAATCTCACACCTCAACACAACCGGACAATCAATTCACATATACTCAGCAAGAAACTCATACCGAATGTTCGGACACCAACAAGGTGACTCTACAAAGATTAAAGTTAGCCATACATACCTCGAGTCGTCCCCTTTTAATTTCTATCACAATTCACCGGACCGTCTAGCACCGTCACGGTATTCCAAAATGTGACATATTTCACTTAGAATTAGGAATCATGTACTCAATTGAGCATTTTATCAAATACTATGTGACCCCTTAGACTACTAACACCCTTTTTGAGAATAATTACCAAAACTTGTTTTTCCCTTTACTAGATTACGGGGTTTAACTCACATGCATGCAAGATTTCACTTTTTATTTTCAAGAACCAACCTATGTGTGTTTTTATTCTTATCCAAATTCTGAGAAAGTGGGGAAATAGGGTGAAGACTTACCTTTTTGGGTGAAGAAGATGACAATAACTCGATAATTTTCGGGCTTGAGTGACTTTGGAAAATCAAATTGGACAATGATAGAACATTCTCTCTCAATAACTCTCTTTCTCTCTCTCTATTTTTGGTCAGAAAATTGTTAAAAATGAAGGGAATGGTTGTTTTATAAAACAGAGGGTCGGGTCTTAAATTTAGAAAATAGGAGCGCCGTCACAAAAATGCGGTTAGGAATGCGATCGCATTCCTGCTATGCGATCCGCATTCATGTCGCATAGTTGGACTTCAAATGGGCCAAAATGGGAACCACACTGCCCAGGTATGCGACCACTATCGGTCCACATACCTGTTATGCGATTTCATATTGCGTCGCATAACCTCCCTCGCAAAAACCATGGGGAAAGAATGCGACAACTATGCGGTCCGAATACCCAAAATGCGATCGCATTCCGGGCCGCATAGTTGTCCTCGATTTAGACAGGCTACTGTCCAGGTATGCGACCACTATGCGGTCGATACCTGTTATGCAATCGCATAGTGCGTCGCATAACGCGCAACTTCTAGAAAATTTAATCATTCAAGTTTTGGGATACTTTTTACTCAAAATAGGACCGTTTTAAGAATTTCTAAGTTGTAACAACACAGGGACCTATTCGGGCATTATTTAGACATACAAAATTTATGGGTCTTTACAGATCTTATGACATACCGATAAATCTTATTAACTCATTTCTTATGCATTGCATTCAGTTATACATGTACATTAATACATGACTAGATAGAGTTATATATATATTAGGGTTTTGCTAACATACTACATGAAGGTAGTATGTCAGCATGATACCCATTTTCTCTTTACCTAAAATATCCTTAATAACATACTAGCAGCAACTGAGTTAAAGGGGTTCTTTTGTCTTTTCGGTTATCCAATTTTGTTCTTTCCTTTTACACTCGTGTTTCTCCAAGTAAAAGGATCCAACTTTGATTTCATTTGTCTGCAAGCTCTCCCTTTGCAGATTTCAACCCATTTTCTTAGCTTCAATTCCTTCTTGATGGATTGTAAATTGTGTCTTTAAACCGATATTCTTTCAACCATTAAACCGATATTATTTCAACTCATGAGCAAAAATTTCTTGGTAAATAAAACTATGCACACAATATATTAACTTTAACTCCTCCACAAGAAGCACTGCTGAAACTAAAATAAAAACTAAACCCACTTTTAGTAAGAAAGAAACATAATTTTCAGTAAGAAAAAAGAGCTTGATAATCTCGCCAGTGGACAAGTTCCAAAACAACAAATGACAAACTCCTCAAAGCAAACGAGTTGATTATATGTGTAACTCCTATAATGTTGTAGTGCATATCTTCTTCCCAAGGATGCCTTGGAATATCTAAAACAAAATGCAAGACAAGAAATAAGTTTAATGTAATAGATCGGGGTATCAAAATTGAAAGAAAATTTTAATTACATATTAGAGATTATGGCCATTGTACCCTTTACTTGATATTGAAGATGAATGTGGGAATAGAGAAAATGGAAAAAAGAGACAGAGAAGAGAGAGAAGAACAAATCTCAATGAGAGGGATGGGAAAATGAGTATGAGATGTGCTGGGTTTAGTGTTATTCTTGAAAAGACCAAAAAGCCTCCTATATTAATATATTACAATATGTTATTAAGGATATTTTAGGTAAAGAGAAAATGGGTATCTTGCTAACATACTAAGGTAGTATGTTAGCAAAACCCATAAATATATATTATATGTGTGTGTGGGGGGGGGGGGCATGAGGAAAGGTTATGGGGATATATAGGCACCACCACCTGATCAGCTGGTATACGTTGATGATTTTGCCCACAGTGACCGAGATGATATGATGGGATTCCCTCAGAGGCTTGATGATGTTATGTACGCATATACCTATGAATTGTATGACAATTAGACACATATGCATGACATTATAAATGTTTCATGATTCACAGAGTTAGTCAGACTTACAGGTTGAGTCCTTTACTCCATGTTTCCTTCATGTCTATTGTATACTCAGTACTTTATTTGTATTGACGTCCCTTTTTCCCGGGGATGATGCGTTTCATGCCCATAGGTCCCGATAGACAGGTTGAGAGTCCCCTGAGTAGGCTATCAACTTAGTGGAAGGTGTTGGTGCACTCTATTTTCTCTGAAGTTGCTTATTTGGTCAGTATGATTTGGACTTGTATAGATTGGTATGGCGGGGCCATGTCCCGACCTTTATGGTACTCTTAGAGGCTTGTAGATACATGTTATGTATATGGATACATGTATAGACTTGTCAGCTTATGTTTTGAGTATATAAAGGATCAAGTCGGCCTATAGGCCCGTACGTCATATGTATAAGTCAGTATATCATGTTGGGTCATCCTATGCCGAGTATTCCCTCATGCTTTATTCTAGTTATCGCATGACAGCCTTTCTGGTTCATTTACCTATGATAGTATGATACGAAAGATACGTTATGTTGTTACTCGGTTGAGTAACGCACTAGGTGCCAGTCGCGGCCCATTAGTTTGGGTCGTGACAAAAGTGGTATCAGAGCAGTTCTTTCCTATGGAGGTTACAAGCCATGTCTAGTAGATTCTTGTTTATGGGTGTGTTGTGCGCCACACTTATAAGCAGGAGGCTATAGGGCATTTAGGACTCTCACTCTTCTTCTTACTCTAGATCGTGTGGTAGAGCTCACTTGTAAGAATTCAAACTCCTAAATTGAATTTTATTCGTAATACAATGATACCTCTATCCAGAAAGACAGTTGGTAAGAGATATAGCTGTGGAAGAGTTGAGTCAGAGGAACTCGATTTTGCATCATGCTTATGATGAGTAAAGGTGAGGTCTTCAACAGATTATGTGTGTACTAAAATGTGTAAGCTCCTTGATAAGAATCCGTAAGGCATGATACCTATCCATACATATGGTAAAAGAAATAAGAGAATCTGAAGATAGATACAATTTCAACAAGTAAAAGAAGCAAGGTAAAGAAGGGTACAAGGTACCCAGTTAATGAATTATCAGTATACAATTCAGGCAGAGAAATATAACCATTTTGAGTTACCTTCAACAATAACAGATGTATGTACAATCGGCCTCACACATCTCAATTATGCCCTATGAGAGCTAACATATATAGTTTAAGAGAAGGACGGGATATCACGATCCGACTGGGGTTAGAGTAACCCAAAATGGTGGATGGATTGTCTGCGTTAGTTGACATTTCCGAATAACATTGCAAGTATGCTAATAGATCTCCTTGTGAGACACCCATATGGTGCACTCTAGAATAGTATAGCTAGATAAGAATACTAGAATGTTCAAATTTTTTTTACAAAGATTGGCATTGGAACCCCGGAAGGGATAAATATTATCTTACTGTGTCTCCCGTCCCTAGTAGAGAGAGAAAGTTAGGCAACCCGAAGAGCCCATGGATTGAGCAAGGGGAGCTAAAAGTTAAGTAATGTCTTATTGAAGTTTCAAAATTAAGTGATAGACTGAAATATTAGCAGAGAAATAAGTAGAGAGATAATGAAGCATTATGAATAATATGTGATACATGGATGACAACGGTAGATAAAAAAAGACAATATTACAGATTCTATAGTCAAGTGACGGAAAATACGAAAGGTGACATGCCTTGGGACAACAGAAGAGTATAGGCCATACAGTTGTATCCTCATTTCGAGAAATAAGTTCGTGAGTCCAACGCGACTACCAGAAGGAAAAGTTAGACCCCAGAGTAATAGAAATCAGTATAGACTGGTGAACAAGATAAATTAAACATGAATTAGGGACTGAGTGATTTGATAATAGTTGGCATCATGAGATTTTAGAGATTGCATTCCGATAATAATAGAATGGACGATAGAAGAATAACCTTTAAAGGTCATTCAGGAAGACGCTTTTCTAAAGCAAGTTATGTGAGCAAAGTTAATCTTAAGGGACTGTGTGTGCCAATTACACTAGGTGTCTCCCTCGTGAGTAAGGAATTTCGCTATCCCTTGTACAGAAGGATTACCGTAAGGCGAGTAAGGGTCATCGACGATGTGAAAAGATGCCAAAGATGAAGAGGTAAAACATCTATAGGTAGATCGTTGTAGCACAAAATCATAATACTCCCCTATAGATATGCTACGATTCCAGAACATTATGCAAGCACGACGTCAAGGAAAGGAAGTAAGGGTTCCTGCCCGGGAAGTCATTGATAAATAAGGAGCCAGTGCGAGAGGTAAGTTAAGATAAAGGAAATAAACCAAGAAAGATTACGCGAAATATTGATATGAGAATGGGACAAGGAGTAGTTAGTAGTTGGTTAAGGAAGAGCCTAGTTATGGCTAGACAAGAGGTTACATAAAAATCAACAGATCGTGCAAGATAAGCATAGTAAAACCCAATATAGTGTTCAACCTCGCAGTTATGACATTGTAATACTTGAGATATATTCAGATAGGAGTTGGGGTAGTTAAATACTGTGTGAGTGTTATGGAAATAAAATAGAGTCCAACTGGGAAGGCAGTAAAAATATCAGTTCAGAAGCAACCCTACAAGCACATGGGTGTGGAGGTAAGTAAGTACGGATAATTATAGTCGAGGAAGAACATAAAAAATTCCGTCGAGTGTACGATGTAATAAGCTTGCAGCTTTACAAGAGTCAGATGGTCCTCCCTAAGTACTACAATGAAATAATAGCTAAGGAAATAAGGAAGAAGGCTTAAACCAAACATAGTAACTTGAAGGAGAAATGGTCATGTAAAAACAGTCTCACTACAAAATTGTACGCACTCTAAAAGAAAGTGGCACCTACCATGGCTAATGAACGGGAAGTAAAATCAACAGTAATATTCGAGATCATATGAGTTGAACAAAAATTTTGGCATGCGTGGGAACTAAGATAAGCTAAGTATGCATACAACAATGGGGCAGAAAGACCAGAAACGAATTATTCGATCAATGATCCAGATTTAGTTACGTTATGAACGCACTCCAGTATAAGTTGAAAGAAAGAATTGATTCCAGGTCATATACAAAAGATTGAATTGTTAAATAATGGTATCACGGATATTCCATAGCGTACATGAAAGGCTAAAGTAATAACTAATACCATGAGCCGCAGATTGGAAGATAGCTTAAGCGTACATAAAGGTTGATCAGAGGGAGTTACATTAACTAAGTAATGCAGGAGTATGATCATTGGACCTAGAAAATTTTAGAAATCGTGATTGAGAACATAGCAGAATCACTCTTAATATCAGAGGTACAAGAGATATAGTACAACATCCATATTCTATAACGACTCTATGATAAAGCCAGTTAGAATATTACTAGCCTCATAAGAAGTCAGTATGAAGCTGCCATCGGATTGTGTACGCACCAGAGGTGCAAGTATTATAATAGAGCTTCGAGTTGTGGATGTGAATTATCCCTATGTGGAAGGGGGGTTATGAAAGAGATAGAATATGTGACGCGAGATTTTAAGTCAAGTAAGGTAAATGTGAACAACGTACGAGATAATCAAGTGTAGAAGGTTGTGATTAGTCCATACTTCAGATAGAAGGCTAGAAGCGTTGGGATTCGATATCAAGGAATGATAGGGGCGTCGTTAATGGCACACCTTCCAGCGCATGGTTTTTAGGTACTGAGAGGTCTAGTTAAGATATTAAATAAGAGTTAGAGACGATGTGATGTCTCACTTGATGTTCAAGAATAACATAAGGAAATCTATGGTGCAAGGTAGTTGAAGGGAGGTTGCGAGTAGTATAAATAGATATGTGTAGGTCGCAAGCTAAAGTATGGTAGAGCAATAGGGTTTTAGGAAGACATTAGTAAGGATAAGGTAAGGCGAGTGAGAACGTGATGAGAATGGATAAGTCCTCGGGATTAAGCCCATGAAAACAAGAGAGCTGATGGTTTCTCTAAGTTATAGAAAGCCCAATATAGCCTGAATGAACTCAAATGAGTCCAAGACTAATGGTATTTAAAACAGATGGAATGTTGCCCTGGAGTAGAATAAGGGTGTAATTGTGATGGATAAAGGATAATGTTTGGGCCTTCGATTGAGTAATGATTTGAAAAAAAAGAAGATTTCATGAACGACACAGAATTATAATACCCCCTCCCCTCATAAGATGAATCACATTGGGATGCTATGAAATGCGGTTATAGAAGTATAGTATCGCCTCTAGGTGGATTAGGCAAGTCACTTAAGATATTTCCCGATGAGACATAAGCCCTAGTGAATGTGTATTACATAAGAGGTTTCAATTTATCAGTGGTAGATTGTAGATCAATATTGAGGCGAATCAACAATGGATGGATAAAAGTTACAAAGTATGAGATGATATTAGGCCGTCATTCTTAAAATGAACAGTAATGCAGAAGCATTAAAGGAGTTAGATTTATGCATACATTATAAGTGATGTGTCATAGAATTTCGGCACATTTAATACCAATTACTTAGATTTTAGCTTGTTTTTAATGCATTTGTTCGTTAATTCTTGTGAATTTTTATTGTTTTGTAGCTCATGAGCTTGAAGACCCAAAAAAAACATGGAAAATAAGTTAAAAAGTCACAAAAGGATGAAATGTTACAGATATGCGACCGCATAATTCACATGCACCGCATAATTCAGCGGGCAATCGCATACTGGAGCAGACTATTTTGCCAAACCAAGAGAAGAATATGCGATCGCATAACACTTTTGCGAACATCATAATGACCACATAATTCCAGTAAAAGAAGCCTATCAACAAGATTGCGATGGGACAATGCGGTCGCATAACAGATATGCGAACCGCACAACTTAGATGCGATGGAAGCCTGGAACTGGTGACCTACAAGTTTGCGACGTGAAGGAGATTATCTGGACCGCATACCTGATCTGTGATGGATATGCGGTCGCATAAACTGTCTACAAGGGCAATTTTGACCCATTTTGACTCCAACTTTTAGCTCACTATAAATAGATTTATTAGGGTTTTGGTGGGTCATCTGGTCTGAAAAAGAGACTACAAAACAAAGGAATTTAATATTCATCTCTTTTGGAAGCTTTAGAAGAAAGATTCTTGCACTTTTGCAAGCATTATGACTTTAAATATTGTTCTAGTTTTGTATTTTAGTATGAGTGGGTAGTTTAAATGCTAAGATTGTTTACCCTAAACGAGTGTAATGTTAATGGGTGTTTGCCATTGAATATATATATATATATATATAATGGTTGATTGATATTTATTCATTTTTCATTCTTCATTTACTGTTGGTGGTTTCAAACAATAACAAATGCCATTTTACTCTTTCTTTACTTGGAAAAGTGGGTTAGGGTTTGGTAGAAGTGAATATAAAAAACTCAAGGCTTTAAACCTTGTTTAATAGAATCGCTTAGGAATAAGTAGGTTATAATTGGCATAAATTGATTGTTCTTAATTTCCACTCTTTTATATTTGGAAAAATCATAAAGAGGAAATACTACCCAACTATTCTAAAATATTGGGTACTCATTTAGAAATTATTTGCATATCAAAGGACCTTCAATTAGAAATATATCATATTAACACCGATAGAATTACATTTCATTGAAGGGGACACAACCTTGGTTTCGTTATTCAAATTAATTATAATCTTACAACATTATACTTGTCTTCATTTCACTCAATTACAACATCCATTTTAGCTAACGGAATAGAATTATGATTTAAGTTAAGTTTCGCACTACTCAAGTAATCTTTTCACTCATATTCCCTGTAGGATTCGACCCCAATCTAGTTGGGTTATTATATTTGACATTGACCGCTTTACACTATTTATTAAGGAGTAATTTGGGCGTATCAAATTTTTAAGCCATTGCCGGGGAATAAGATTTTGAAATTACTAATTAGTGTGCACTTTACTTTACATCTTTTTCTATTCCATCACACTTTGCTTTCTTTGCTTGGTGTGCTAGGTAAGCATGGCCGATTATGAGGAAGAAGAGAATCTCTTTGTGGATATTGAGAAATATATTGAGGACACCAACTCCATTGTCCCTTCGTGAGTTGACGCTTCTACATTCAAGGTAGAACATGGGCTAATCCTAATGCTCAAGATGGAAGGATTATTCAGAAACTCAACAGATGATGATCCAACGCAACACCTTAGAAACTTCTTGGGTGTGTGTGCAATGCATAAACAAAACAATGTGACAGATGTTTCCCTACGACTGCGGATATTCAAGTACTCATTGGCCGGAGAAGCGAAAAAATGGATTCAAAATCTACCTCATCATTCTATACACTCTTGGCCTGAACTCGTCCGTGCTTTCTTAGCCAAATGGTTCCCAAAGAGAAAAAAATCTGAACTCAGAGATAAAATCTTCTTCTTCAAACAGCTACCACGAGAACACTTACATGAGGCGTGGGACCGTTTCAAGTTATACTTAGTGAGGTCACCGAATAATGATTTTCCGGATACAATTTTGATGGAGAAATTTTTCATGGGCTTGGATCCACTGAACCAATTCATAGCTAAAAATGCGGCAAATGGATCATTCATGGACAAAACATTCCCCAGGATTACACAGATTCTAGACAAAATGTCCGAGCACAACCAAGCCTGGCACTCTGAAGATACTACTAGTGGAATTGCATACGGTACTCCCTCTCTAACCAGTATGATCAAAGACAACCAAGAGAGATACTAATTGATTTTTGGGCTTTCCACAAACATTAATGTGCTAACCAAGACGTTCACAAAAAGTCAGAAAATGAAGGTAAATGTTGTGGAAGACATGCAACCCATGGTGAATCAAGAGTTCGAGCAAGCAAACTATGTCCATAATTCTCAAGGTGGTTATCTCCAAAAAAATGAATGGAGACCAAACCCGCAAGGGCAAGTCCATCAGAATTGGCGCAATGATCAAGGTAGGTCAAGTCAAGGCACTTGGAGCAACAACAACAACAATTATGCCAACCGGAGTTCTAACCCCTATGTTCCACCAAAGGGGAAATATTTGAACTCCTCGCATTAAAGAGGGTTCTTCAAGTGAATCTAAGTTGGAAGGAATGCTTGAAAAGATCATGAAAAATCAAGAAAGAGTCGACACTACAATGAAAAACTATCATGCCCCAAAACAGAGGGACGAGACCGGCGCCTAAACGGATGAACCTGGTCAAGCGGACCTGGATTGCCTTTCCTACCCAACGCATTTCCCCATGTTCATAATGTACATTTATAAGTGAAACAACAAATTAGAATCAACGCATGGGTTTACAACATAAGACAAATTTCCTCTTTTAACATTTTCAACATTTAATCTTCCCAAAACATACATTCTAAAATACAACACTCCCGATACGGGATCGTGATTAAAAATGAGTACGGAAACTACCCCAAATACATCTATACAACCCACATAATTTTTTACGGAGCCTCTAAAGATACGGAAAAAAGTATATAACCTTGCCGACGACAAGGCTCCAGCTATACCTTAACAGAACAAAATATACAAAAGAAGATGACATAGACCACGCACGACCCCGAAAGGAAGTGGGGCTCACCAAAACTGCTGAGGAGATGAAAGGAAGACACCACTATCGGCGGACCGAGCTACCTACTATAGGACCACCTACATCCATATATAAGATGTAGCGCCCCCGGCAAAATGGACGTTAGTACCATGGAATAGTACTAGTATGTATGAACAAGCTTTACTCTAAGTAAAATCAAACAATACATAGATAGGAGAAAGTCAAAGAAACCAAACAAATATTTCATAGAGATACAAAAAACACAAATGAGAGTTCCACAGTTTCTTATTCCAATCGTTTTCCTCTTGCGGCGCGCAATCCGATCCCACCTTACAATCATATTCCACCCTTTATTTCTTCTGTTGCGGCGTACAACCCAATCCCGCCTTACAATCACATTACACCCTTATTACTTCTGTTGCGGCGTGCAACCCGATCCCACCTTACAATCATATTTGATAGCAACATCAACCAATCAATTCAATCAAAAGGATATTCATCATCAAGAATATACATTCGTAACAACCAAATAACCATGTGAAATTCGGGCCATAGTAATATCTACCAAACAGTAAGTCATATACGACATACCATCAACATATTGTTCAATTAGATAAATTCACATTTCCTTTTCACTACTTGCTACACAATATTTAGCACTTAGATACATTCAACAATTTGATTCGTTATCATTTCTTTTTTTTTGTAGCACATCCTCTCATACCGATGTTTCAACATTTAACGAGCTTTGCACATGATATAAGAAGCACAAAGAATCACCTTTTCAGAATCTCATATAGCATGGTGGCATGGTATCAACTAGGACAATCAGAGAACATAATCTTACGCCTCAACACATTAGAACAATCGATTCACATATGCATAAGGTAGAAACTCATACCGAATGCTCGGACACCAACAAGGTGACTCTACGAAGATTAAAGTTAGCCATACATACCTCGAGTCGAAAATTCCCCTTTAATACCTATTCTCAACCCACCGGACCTTCTATCGCCTCCAATCTAATTTACAAGATGTCATGTTTAGACTTAGAATTAGAAATCATGAACTCATTTGGGCATTTTATCAAACACTATGTGACCGTTTAGATTAACTAGCCCCCTTTTAGTGAAAGATTGCCCTAACTTACTTCCCTTTGCTAGATTACGGTAGATTATTCACATGCATGCAAGGTCTTAACTCTCATCTTCAAGAACCAACCTATGTGTGTCCTATTCTAACTAAAATCTGAAAATTTTGGGGAAATGGGGTGGAGGATTACCTCTTATGGTGAAGAAGATGACGACTAGTCGATTAATTTCACGTCTGAGTAGAGATGGAGGACCAACTTGGGGAAGATGAGGACTTCTCTCACTAGAACCTACTCTCACTTCTCTCTATTTGGATCAGATAGTCTTTAAAAATTAAGGGGAGGGGTGTTTTATTAAACTGGGGGTCGGGTTTTAAAATATGAAATTAGAAGCCCCGAAGCAGGTATGCGGTCGGGAATGTGATCGCATTCCTGTTATGCGGTCAGCATACCTGTCGCATAGATGGCCTTCAGATGGGCAAAAAAGGAAAGCAGATTGCCCAGGTCTGCGACCACTATACGATCCGCATACCTGTTATATGATCGCATAGTGCGTTGCATAACTCCTCCACAAAAATAGAGGTGCAAGAATGCGACAACTATGCGGCCCGCATTCGTGAAATACGATTGCATTATGGGCCGCATAGCTGTCCACAAAATGGAAAGCAACTTTCCAGGTATGCGACAACTATGCGATCCGCATACCTGATCTACGATTGCATAGTGGACCGTTGACCCGCGCAATTCTGGAAAATTTTATCTTTTAAGTCTCGAGGGTACTTTTTACTCCATAAGGGTCCGTCTTAAGAATTTCTACAGTTATAACCACATGGGAACCCATTCAGGCATTGTTTTTAGACTAGAAATTTCACGGGTCTTTACATCCTCCCCCACTTAGAATCATTCATCCTCGAATGAGGATCGGGGAATCACTTAGTTAAGAGAACACAAATTTTTACTAACTCCGATATTTGCTAAAATTTCGCCAGAGTTTCCTTTGTAATTAGGCCTATCTACCTGTCAGAGAGCCCCCAAAACACATTTTAAACAATTCCACACATTTTCAGTTACTTTATCAACTTGCACATAATCCGGTCATTTCAACAAGTTGCATATAATTCAATTACTTCCACAAGCCTCACATAGTTCGGTTAACTCCACAAATTTTCACATAATTCAAGTATTACAATGAGTTGTACATAATTCAGCTATTACAATGAGTTGCACATAATTAAGCTATTTCAAGGAGTTGCACATGATCCAACTAATCACAACAACATATACATTTATGGCACAAAGTTTGAGAAGTCACAATGGTAGGGTAATTAGGGGAGTGGAGTGTTCTTGCACAAAATTTAACACCAATGCAAATGCTTAGAGATGACAACATTCAAAACCACTACCGAACTTATTCAAACAAGTGGGGATATTTCTCTTTCATTTCATTTTCCGCTTCCCACGTGGCTTCTTCGACTTGTTGAATCCGCCATAATACTTTGACCAAAGCGACCTCTTTGTTTCTCAACCTACGAACTTACTTATCAAGAATAGCAACCGGAACCTCTTCATATGCCAACTTTTCATTAATTTCAATGGTCTCAACCGACACAATGACAGATGGATCTCCAACTACCTTCTTCAGCATGGACACATGAAACACCGGGTGCACTAATGACATCTCAGGGGGCAATTCCAGCCTATACGCCACCTGCCCTATCCTTTGAGCAGTCCTATATGGCCCGACATGCCTTGGGCTCAATTTCCCTTTCTTCCCAAACCGCATCATTCCTTTCATGGGTGACACCTTCAAGAATACCCAATCATCTACTTGAAACTCCAAATCTCTTTGATGAATTTTCGTATAGGATTTCTGACAACTCTGAGCAGTCTTCATCCTCTCCCGAATGACTCTAACTTTTTCTGGCTTGGTGCACAAGATCCGGTCCTAGCAGTTCCTCCTCACTAACCTCGAACCATCCAATCAGAGACCTACACCTCCTTCCGTACAATGCCTCAACTGGGGTCATCTGAATACTAGCATGGAAACTGTTATTATAAGCAAATTATATAAGCGGCAAGTGATCATCCCAGCTACCCTTGAAATCTAATACACAAGCTCGTAACATATCTTCAAACGTCTGAATGGTCTGCTCTGCCTGACCGTCCGTTTGCGGGTGGAAAGCTGTGCTGAGATTTACATGTGTACCCAAACCTTGCTGAAATTTCTTCCATAATTTAGTTGTGAACTGGGCCCCTCGATCCCAGATAATAGATACTGGAGTTCCATGGAGCCGGACTATTTCTTTGATATACAACTGAGCGTACTGCTCTGCAGTATCGGTGGACTTGATTGGCAAGAAATGCGCCGACTTCGTGAGCCGATCCACTATTACCCAAACTGAGTCAAACCTACGCGGAGTGCGACGTAACCCCACCAAAAATTCCATATTGATCATTTCCCATTTCCATGTCGGTATTCCCATAAGCTGTGCCAACCCACCGAGCCTCTGATGCTCGGCCTTCACTTGCTGACAATTTGGACACCTAGCCACAAAGTCCACCAATCCCCTCTTCATACCATTCCACCAATAAATCTCCTTGAGATCGTGATACATCTTCGTAGAACCTGGGTGTACGAAATATCTTGAATTGTGAGCCTCTGCCATAACTCTCTCCCGAAGATCATCCACATCCGGAACACATAGCCTCCCTTGGCACAACAAAACACCGTCATCAATGCCGAGTGAAAATGCTGTAGTCTTGTGATTCAGAATTACCTCTCTCAACTGTGCCAAATATGGATCCCTAAATTGCTTTCCCTTGACTTCCGCTACAAGAGAAGACTCTGCTCCATTACGCACCAAGACATTTACTTCATTTGAGGCCGAAAGACATACCCCCAGAATGGCGAACTCATAAACCTTCCGAGCCTAAGGCCTCTGACCTGCTTCCAAATGACCAAGCTACCCATGGATTTCCGACTAAGAGTGTCGGCTACCACATTCGCCTTTCCTGGATGGTACAAAATATTCATATCATAATTCTTGAGAAATTCTGACCACCTCTACTGCCTTAAGTTCAACTCCTTCTGTTTGAATAAGTACTGAAGACTCTTTTGGTCTGTGAACACGTCCACATGGACCCCATAAAGATAATGCCACCAGATCTTTAATGCAAGCACAACCGCCGCGAGCTCCAAATCATACGTCGGGTAATTCTTCTCGTGATTCTTGAGCTGCCTTGAAGCACATGCTATTACCTTACCACATTGAATCAATACACACCCCAAACCAACCCTTGAATCATCACAATACACACAAACCCTTCTGAACCTTCTGGAAAGGTCAACACCGGCGCGAAGTCAATCTTGGTTTCAATTCTTGAAAACTCTTTTCGCAAGCATTGGACCACTGAAACTTAACCGCTTTCTGCGTCGGCTTAGTCAATGGGGAGGGGAAGGTAGAAAATCCCTCTACGAACCTCCAATAATATCCATCAAAACCCAAGAAACTACGAGTCTCTGTCGGGGTCGTTGGTCTAGGCCAATCCTTTACCGCTGCAATATTTTGTGGATTAACCCGAATCCCTTCCCTGGAAACAACATGGCCCAAAAAGGTGACTGATTCTAGCCAAAATTCACATTTTGAAAACTTTTCATACAACTGGTGCTGATGAAGAGTCTGCAGAACTGCCCTGAGGTGATTAGCATGATCTTCCTGACTTCACGAATAAACAAGGATATCGTTAACGAAGACAAGCACAAAGGAGTCAAGAAAAAATTTGAAAACCCGATTCATAAGATCCATAAAAGCTGCTGGGGCGTTGGTTAGCCCAAAAGACATTACCAGAAATTCAAGGTGCCCATATCGAGTCCTGAAGGCAGTCTTAGGTATATCCTGCTCCGTGATCTTTAGCTGGTGATACCCGGACCGCAAATCAATCTTTGAGAAGAACATAGCACCTTGCAACTGGTCGAACAAATCATCTATCTGAGGCAATGGGTATTTGTTTTTTATGGTGACCTAGTTCAGCTGCCCATAATCAATACACATCCGAAGCGATCCTTCTTTCTATCCGACAAAAAGAACCGGTGCACCCCAAGGCGACACACTTGGCCGAATGAAACCCTTTTCTAATAGATCTTTCAATTGTTCTTTTAACTCTCTCAATTTTTTACTGGCGCCATTCGATAGGGTGGAATAGATATTGGCTGCAAATCTGGCAATACATCAATCCCGAAATTGATCTCTCTATCTGGTGGAATCCTAGGAAGCTCGTCCGAAAATAGTTCAAGAAATTAATTCATAACAGGCACAAATTCGGGAGCAGGCACCTCTGAAGTGGTGTCCGCAACCCGGACCAAATGGTAGATGCACCCTTTTCTGATCATCTTTGAGGCCTTAACTAGTTCATTAGGAAACTCGAGCCTCATAATTCCGGTTCGGTAGTCAAGTTTAGCAAAGCACGAATAGAGCCAATCCATCCCCATGATTACATCAAAATCTACCATTTCTAGCTCAATAAGATCGGCCGTGGTATCCCGACCACGCACTGTGACAACACAATTCCTATAGACTCGCACGTCCGTAATAGGATCACCAACTGGAGTCGACATAGAGAACGGCTCGTGAAGCTGTTCGGGTTCTATCCCAAAACTTGAAGCAATAAATGGAGTAACATATGACAAAGAAGACCCGAGATCAATAAGAGCATAAACATCATGTGACTGAACAGTCAGAATACCTGTGACAACATCTGGAGAAGCCTCTGCACTCTGGCGACCAGTCAAAGCATAGAACCGACTGGGTCCCCATTGACCCCGTGCTCTACCCCTAGCTGCACCGCGCCCTGCTGGAGCTGGAGGGCCGCGGGTTGGAGGTCATGTTGAAGATGTAGCGGCTGAAGAACTGGATGGCTGAGTAGTGGCCCTACCCATGCCCTGACTGGGTGTACGACAGTCTCGCTAAACATGGCCTCTCACCCCACACCTATAGCATACAGGTATGTCCAAGTAACAAGGCTCAAAATGAAACCTCCCGCACTTAGGGCATGGGGCCCTCCGCAGCTACTGGAACCTCCCACCTGAACGACCCGACTGATGGAACCTCCTACTGTCTGAACCTGGTCCAACGCGACCTCCATACTAATAACTGTGCCTTGATGGCGGCGCACTGGCTGAGTACTGAGCATAGGACTGAGATGGCCCTGATGACCCTCTCCCAAGGATTGACCTCCCTCATCCAACTGAACTCCCGGGGTTGCCCGCTGACCGGGTCCTTCTACTACTCTCCCTCTCCATTCTTATCTTTAATTTCCGAGCCTCCGTAGCCTGGGAAAATCCCACAATCTTCCCATAGTTCATATCTGAATGCAGAGCAGCTGTAGCAGCTTCATTAATAACCAAGGGAACAAGGCCCTGAACAAATCGACGAACTCTAGCCTCCATAGTAGACACCATGTGAATATCATATTTGGACAAGCGCACGAACTCCATATGATACTCCCACACACTCATGTTGCCCTGATTAAGGGCCTCAAACTCTGTAGCACGGGCTACCATAATATCGGCAGGCAAGAAATGACCCATAAAGGCATCCACAAACGCATCCTACCTCGCCGGAGGACTCCCCTTTCCACGGGAACTCTCCCACATTTTTGTGAACTTGAGGCTCACTCTTTTACTTGATGCTTACTCAGAATCTTACATATCATATGGTGGAAGCTTTAAGTTGCCTTGCGTTTACTTGAGGGCTGAAACTATGTTGAGTCAAACAGTTCATGTGTAGTGAGTGAGTGAGGATTTGTGTAAATAATGCACGTTCTTAACTTGTGATGTCTAGAACTTGTCCGGTTGGTTTCTTTGTGAAAATCTTAGGCTAATGATTGAATTTTTAGATGATCTTAGGCTATATTTTTTACTACTAGCTAATTTTGACCAAAAATTGCCTTCCCGGTACATAAATTATCCTAGTTACCCCCATTGAGCCTTTAGCCTTTTCATTGGTTACCACACTACAAATCTTTATCTCATTTTGAAATAATCCATTCTTTTGAACCTAACCCTCCTTGAATGAGTAAGAATGAGGCTAAAACCTAAGTTTGTGGTGAAGGTACAAAGTGGAAGTTGGATAGATTAGCACTGCGTGTAACTCAAAATCGTTTCTTCAATGTCGGTAACTCGAGGTAAATAAATTATATGTAGTAAAGAAGCAAGGTTTATGTAGAGTTCAAGGATGGTATAGCCACTGCGTTCCCAGATACTCACCCAACCGGTCCTGAAGCCTACATTGCAACCTGTGCAAAGTCCTAAGTGATCTACAACCAATCATTCCTGAGATAGCAACAAGTTAAAATAAGGGCAAGCCTATGGACATCCACTTGTAGCATGTAGCTTTTGTTCCGAGTGAAAGAGTGTTTGATTGCATCCCCGATAAATATGTGTGAGTTGGGGATTTTATTTGTTGTGAACGCGCATGAACAACAAGATTTAATGGAAATAGGTTCTTCAAGTAGAATGCAAGTGCACTTAGCTGAGAATAACATTTTGTCAGTTTGGTCGAGGCTCAAAGTTCACAAGTTGATTAGCTGCTTTGTTAAGTGATAATGGTCTTCCAGGAAGGGTAAATAAATCAAGTTACATGCTTGTTAGCTAACAGTCAAAACCATCTACAGTCACTACTATTTCATGACTTTGGTAAGAGTTTAGTATAGGATAATTTTTGTTATAGTTGCTTGAGGACAAGCAAAAGTTTAATTGGGGTTGTTGATGTGCTGTAGAATTTCGGCAAATTGAATACCAATTACTTAGATTTTAGCTCACTTTTAATGCATTTGTTCGTTAATTCTTATGAAGTTTGATTGTTTTGTTTTGCATGAGCTTGAAGACCCACAAAAACATGGAAAAGAAGTTAAAAAGTCACAAAAAGGATGAAATGCTGCAGATATGTGATCGCATAATTAACATGCGGACCATATAATTCACATGCGAACCACATAATTCAACTGGAAATCGCAAACTGGAGCAGACTATTTGGCAAAACAAAAAGAAGAGTATGCGGTCGCATAACACTTTTACGAATCGCATAATGACCGTATAATTCAAGTAGAAGAAGCCTCTCAACAAGATTGTGACGGGACAATGTGGTCGCATAACAGCTATGCGAGCCGCATAACTGAGATGCGTTGGAAGCATGGAACTGGTGACCTACAAGTCTGCAACATGAAGGAGATTATGCGGACTGCATACTTGATCTGCGATAGATATGCGGTCGCATAAGCTGTCTGCAGGGGCAATTTTGTCTAATTTTGGCTTCGACTTTTAGCCCACTATAAATAGATTTATTAGGGTTTTGGTGAGTCATTTGGTCTGAAAAAGAGACTCCAAACAAAGGCATTGAATATTCATCTCTTTTTGAAGCCTTTGAAGAAATATTCTAGCACTTTTGTAAGCATTATGACTTTAAATATTGTTCTAGTCGTGTATTTTAGTATGAGTGGCTAGTTTAAATACTAAGTTTGTGGACCCTAAATGGTTTTAATGTTAATGAGTGTTTACCATTGAATATATATATATATATATATATATATATATTCAATGGTAAACACTCATTAACATTAAAACCATTTAGGGTCCACAAACTTAGTATTTAAACTAGCCACTCATACTAAAATACACGACTAGAACAATATTTAAAGTCATAATGCTTACAAAAGTGCTAGAATATTTCTTCAAAGGCTTCAAAAAGAGATGAATATTCAATGCCTTTGTTTGGAGTCTCTTTTTCAGACCAAATGACTCACCAAAACCCTAATAAATCTATTTATAGTGGGCTAAAAGTCGAAGCCAAAATTAGACAAAATTGCCCCTGCAGACAGCTTATGCGACCGCATATCTATCGCAGATCAAGTATGCAGTCCGCATAATCTCCTTCATGTTGCAGACTTGTAGGTCACCAGTTCCATGCTTCCAACGCATCTCAGTTATGCGGCTCGCATAGCTGTTATGCGACCACATTGTCCCGTCACAATCTTGTTGAGAGGCTTCTTCTACTTGAATTATACGGTCATTATGCGATTCGTAAAAGTGTTATGCGACCGCATACTCTTCTTTTTGTTTTGCCAAATAGTCTGCTCCAGTTTGCGATTTCCAGTTGAATTATGTGGTTCGCATGTGAATTATATGGTCCGCATGTTAATTATGCGATCACATATCTGCAGCATTTCATCCTTTTTGTGACTTTTTANATATATATATATATATATATATATATATATATATATATAATGGTTTGTTGATATTTATTCATTTCTCATTATTCATTTATTGTTGGTGGTTGCAAACATTAACAAATGCCATTTTACTCTTTCTTTAGTTGGAAAAGTGGGTTAGGGTTTGGTAGAAGTGAATATCAAAAACTAAAGGCTTTAAACCTTGTTTAATAGAATCACTTAGGAGTAAGTGGGTTTTATTTGGCATAAATTGATTGTTCTTAATTGCAACTCTTTTATATTTGAAAAAATTATAAAGAGGAAATACTATCCAACTATTGGAAAATATTGGGTAGTCATTAAGAAATCATTTTCATATCGAAGGGCCTTCCATTAGAAATATATCATATTAACACTGATAGCATTACATTTCATTGAAAGGGACACAATCTTGGTTTCATTAATCAAATTAATTACAATCTTACAACATTATACATGTTTTCATTTAACTCAATTAGA
Source organism: Nicotiana knightiana (assembly GCA_005239525.1). Classification (NCBI taxonomy): domain Eukaryota; kingdom Viridiplantae; phylum Streptophyta; class Magnoliopsida; order Solanales; family Solanaceae; genus Nicotiana; species Nicotiana knightiana. Next base: position 134,977 of record ML387695.1, on the reverse strand, counting down.
ACATCCTTTTTAGCTAAAAGAATAGAATTATGATTTAAGTTAAGTCACACTACTCAAGTAATATTTTCACACCTATTCCCCGTGGGATTCGATCCCAACCTAGTTGGGTTATTATATTTGACATCGACCGCTTTAAACTATTTAGTAAGGAACGAAAGTAACCTGGAGTTTAGTAGCAGACCTCAGCAACGATAAATCGAAGTAAGAGTTATGGTATAGTATGACCTACCTAGATGCAGTAAAGTCATACAGATAGTAAAGTCATATAGCAATAGTCGTAAGTTCGACAAAGTACTGAGCGAACAACTTCAATACACCTATAGATGCCAAGAGAGACATCTTATCAAGTTATGAATATGTTCCCAGAGTGAGGCCTTGATATTGACTAAGAGCTAGAGGGAAGAGTAGCATAGGTGCACATAAGGAAAAAGTCGTACAGGCTACATGACAGAAGGTAGCAAAAGTTACGAGATTGAAAGAATTCTAGCCACAAGTCGTGGTGTGAGAAAGAGGCCTAAAGGTGGGAATGCCCTGGACTTAGGATTTACTCACACAAGAATTACCTAAATGGTAAGGACAGTATTAAATCCATTCGTATGAGCTATCCGTTTATGTGAAAGATAAGTGCATCAGTCAACATTCGAGGACGAATGTTCCAAAGGGAGGAATGATATTACACTCTGCAGTATTACGTCGATGTTACAGCCCGTGGTACTTTACATTGGATTTGTCGTAAGATAATTGACATCAGTTCAAGGACAAGATTATTTTGAAGTGATAAGTATTTATGGTATTTATAATAGATGATAAGTAACTACTATAGTTAGAGAGTAAACATATCAAAGAAAAATTAGTTTCGTCAAAGATTTCCAATTTGGGATAAAATACGGTCCAAGCTATACCCCATATTTATGGGCTAGTGTCATATAAGGTACCACATGACCATGATAGTAAGATGTATAAAGTGTATTAAAAGTGAATAGTATTTTAAGTAATTTGAGATAATTCTTAATTGTGTAGATGATTGGTTAATTATTGGTTTAGTGGGAGTTTAACAAGCTAATTACGAAATTGTGGAAATGGATGTGCCTAATGGACATCCTAACGTGGCAACAAGTGGAGTTCTTGATCAAGACAAATGGTGACTCTTTGGCTAGGTGGCTAGGTGGCATGTGTGGATAATGTTGGCAAACTAATCCATATCAAGTGGGGCCCACAAATGATAAGAAACCTCCTAATTTATTAAAGGGAGATGGATATATATACAAAGGAATGGATGAAGCTTCAACAAGAATTCTTATGAATTCTTACAATGCACAGCGTGGCTTAAAATTCTAAGGAAGCCCGGTATAATCTTTCTCAAGAATATCATACGGATTTTTCCTACTTCAATCTTGTCGTTACATATTTTGTTGCGATTTAAGGGTGTTAGAGGGATTTTCAAGAGAAATCGGCTCAGGTATGTTAAGGGTATCCCTTCTTTCCTTTGCATTATCCATATGATACACACGAAACGAGCAAACACACAATTTTAACAAATAAATCTATTCTTAAAAGTACTAGGGGTTCCTATGTTCTTCATTCCCCATATCCCCTATTATTCTATCGTCTATTCATAGGTCTAAGAAAATACATAAGTTGATAAAGTTTATTTCATGATATTAATCAAAGGCGTAATGATCTTATGACATACCGAGAAATCTTATTAATTCACTTCTTATGCGTTGCATTCAGTTATACATACACACTAACCCATGACCAGATGGTGTTATATACACGAATATATATATGTATACAGGGTATGAGGAAAGGATATGGCGTTATATACGCGCCACCACCTGATCAACTGGTATACGTTGATGATTTTGTCCATAGTGGCCGAGATGATATGATGGGATGCCCTCAGAGGCTTGATGATGTTATTTATGCATATACCTATGCATGGTATGAAATTTGCACACATATGCATGACAATATAATTGTTTCATGATTCACAGAGATACTTAGAATTACAGGTTGAGTCCTTTACCCCATGTTTCTTTCATGTCTATTGTATACGGCTTTTCCTGCATTAGATACTCAGTACTTTATTTTAACTGACGTCCCTTTTGCCTGGGGATGTTGCGTTTCATGCCCGAAGGTCCCGATAGACAGGTTGAGAGTTCTCCAAGTAGGCTATCAGCTCGACAGAAGGTGTTGGTGCGCTCCATTTGCTCCGGAGTTGCTTATTTGATATGTATGATTTGGATATGTATTGATTGGTATGGTGGGGCCCTGTCCCAACCTTTATGGTATTTATCTAGTCTTAGAGGCTTGTAGACAGATGTCATGTACATGGATACTTGTATGGCCTTGTCGGCATATGTTTTGAGTATATAAAGGATCATGCTGGCGTTATATGCCCGTACATCTTATGTATAAGTCGGTATATCATGCTGGGGCATCTTGTGTTGAGTATTCCCTCATGCTTTATTCTAGTTATCTCATGAAAGACTTTCTAGTTCATTTATCTATGATAGTATGATACGAGAGATACGTTACGTTGGTACTCATTTGAGTAAGGCACCGGGTGCTCGTCGCGGCCCTTGGTTTGGGTCGTGACAAAAGTGGTATCAAAGAAGTTCTGTCCTAGGGAGGTTATAAGTCGTGTCTAGTAGATTCTTATTTATGGGTGTGTTGTGCACCACACTTATAAGCATGAGGCCACAGGTCATTTAAGATTGTCGCTCTTTCTTCTTACTCTAGATCGTTTGGTCTGCTCAGTTAGAAGAATTAAAACTCCTAAATTCTATTTTACTCGTAATACAATGATACCTTCATCCAGAAAGATGGTTGGTAAGAGATATAGATGTGGAAAAGTTGAGTTAGAGGAACTCGATTTTTCATCATGCTTATGCTGAGTAAATGTGAGGTCTTCAACAGATCATGTGTGTACTAAAATGTATAAGCTTCTTGATAAAGAACCCTAAGGCATAAATATCTATCCACCCATATGGTAAAAAAAATAAGAGAATCTGAAGGTAGATATAATTTAAAAAAGTAAAAAAGGCAAGGTAAAGAAGGGTACGAGGTACCCAGTTAATGAAGATTATCAGTATTACAATTCAGGCAGAGAAATATAACCATTTTGAGTTACCTTCAACAGTAACAGATGTATGTACAATTGGCCACACCCATCTCAAATATGCCCTATGGAAGCTAAAAAATATAGTTTAAGAGAAGGACGGGATATCAGGATCTGGCTGGAGTTAGAGTAACCCAAAATGGTGGATGGATTGTTTGTGTTAGTTGACATTTCCGAATGTTATTTCAAATGTGCTAATAGATCTCCTTGTGAGGCACTCAGCTGGTGCACTATAGAATAGTATAGCTAGATAGGAATACTAGAATGTTAAAAAAAAACTACAAAGATAGGCATTGGAAGCCTGGAAAGGATAATTATTATCTTATTGTGGCTCCCGTCCCTAGTAGGGAGAGAATGTTAGGCAACCCGAAGAGCCAGCCGATTGAGCAAGGGGAGCTAAAATCAAAGAATGTCTTGTTGACGTTTTCAAAATAAAGTGATAGACAAATATATTAGCATGGAAACATGAAGAGAGATAATGAAGCATTATGAGTAAGATGTGATACATGGATGTCAATGCTAGATAAAAAAAGACAGTATTACTGAGTCTATAGACAAGTGAAGGAAAATACGAGAGGTGACAAGCCTTGAGACAACAAAAGAGTATATGCCATATAGTCGTATCCTCATTTCGAGAAAGTTCTTGACTCCAACGCGACTACCAAAAGTAATAGAAATCAGTATGAGCTGGTGAACAAGATAAACTAAACATGAATTAGGGACTGTATGATTTGATAATCGGCATCATGTGAATTTCAGAGATAGTCTGTATCATTTCATTAGAGTCTAGAACTTTCTCGGCATGTGAGTTGAAGTGAAATTTTAGGTTTTGCTCTGTTTGAAAAATGATTTTGGAATTTCTTTGATCTTAATGCTTACAACAAATAAATATTATCTCTATTCAACCCTTTTGAGCTTATAAATTTTTATTTGGAAACAACATTACAAGCCTAAACCTTTTTGTGCTTAATTGTCATTGTTTTAATCCTTTTACCTCTTAAAGAATTTTAATAGTAAAATGACCCAGAAGAAGTAAGGAGATAACTTGGATGGATATTGAGCGAAATCAACGAATGAAAGAAAGGTGCACTTGTATTGTAAGGAATACACCACCGGCACGAATAGTAGAAAAAAAAGTATTGTTGAAAAGAAAAATAAATGTAGGAAAAAGAAAATAAGAATATCTTGTTGGAATTTTGTTTAAATAAAATTAATAATAAGTATTTAAAATGAAGAGATGCCTTTTAAATGAAAGGGCATGTCCTTTCATTCTTCAGTTACCATCAATTCTATTTAAAGCCAACCTCTTCTTCTGATTTCTAAAGTAACATTTACAAAGAATCTGTAACGACCCGGTCGGTTGTTTTAATAGTTATAGCCCAGATCCCCCATTAACTGATTTTCCCGTCTCTAATTCTACTATTTTGTGTTGCCGGGAGGGTTCATGCCGGTTTTTGAAAGGAATTGAGACACCTAGTCTCTTATTTGAAAGCTTAAGCTGGAAAAGTTGATCGGATGTCGACTTGTGCGTAATGACCGCGAATTCAAATTTTGATGGTTTCATTAGCTTCGTTAGCTAATTTTGGACTTAGGAATGCGTCCAGAATGTGATTTGGAGGTCCATAGTAGATTTAGACTTCATTGGCGAAAGTTGGAATTTTGGCGAGTTTTGTCCCCAATGAAAATTTTGATATCGGGCTCGGAATGGAATTCCGTAAAATGGGAGTAGGTTTGTAGTGTCATTTTTGACTTGTGTGTAAAATTTGAGGTTATCCGGATGAGATTTGATATGTTTCGACGTTGTTTGTAGAATTTAGGAATTTCAAAGTTCATTAGGCTTGAATCCGTGTGTAGATCGTGTTTTTGATGTTGTTCGATGTGTTTTAAAGGCTCGACTAAGTTTGTATGGTGTTTTACGATAGGTTGGTATGTTGGGGTGAGGTCCCGGGGGCCTCGGGTGTGTTTCGGATGCTCAACGGGTCATTTTTTGACTTAAAAGGATAGTTGATTTTTCTAGTGTTCTGCAATTGGTTTCCTTCATCAGGATCGCGTAGAGAATCTGAGAGACCAGATAAGTTGGTTCTTTGCATTAGCTAAAACAGGGACACGATCACGTAATTTTGTCAGGTTATGTATATGTGTGGGCTAGGTTGCGTTTGTGTGGTCTTAAGTGGAACAAAACTGGGCCACGCATTTTTGTTCATCACGAACGCATTGTATGGTTCGCAACCACGTAAGTGTGAGAGTTAGAGCATCGCGTTCCTATGGTGTTTTACGCGTTCGCGTCGAGCAAATTTATGAGGCAGAGAAGTTGTTCTTCATGATTGCGAGGTTGTTTCCGCGATCACGATTAAGAAATACTTGGCAGAATTTAAAGTTAAGAAATGAGGGTCTGAGTTCATATCACAAAAAATTGATTTAGAGCTCGGTAGAAGGAGAAATTAGGAGAGATTTTTGGAGAAAGTTATTGGGTAAGATTCCTAATTCCTTTATGATTAAATCCCATTAATCTATACTTGATTTCATCATTTAATTTTTGATTTGGGGTGGAAAATTGGGAAAAATTTCAGAAAAGTTCTTAGGCCAAATTTTGGGATTTTGATCGAGACAATGGTATCAGATTTGAGTGAATTTGGTATGGTTAGACTCGTGAGTGAATGGGTGTGTCACGACCCCAAATCCTAAGCCAGTCGTGATGACGCCTATTATGGGACTAGGCTAGCCAACCCTTTCAGTCTATCATAATATTTCATAATTTCCCAAAATTTAGCCGATTTTAAAACAGCAAAATGAGATGAACAATTTATACACTTCCCCAAAACCTGGAGTCAACTGTCTTGAGCATCTAGAACTATAAATACAATGTACAATAAGGTGACTTGCTACTATAAAGCCTGGAGTACAGAAGACAAAAACTATGAATTGAGGAAAAGAAAGGAGGTGAGCTAGGGACGCTGAGCAGCTACCTCGATCCTCGAACAACTCCAAGCACGTCCGAAAATCAACTAGTGAGATGGTTTGGTACCTAGATCTGCACACAGAGGTGCAGGGAGTAACGTGAGTACGCCAACTCAGTAAGTAATCAAAGTAACTAAAAACTTAAGTGTAGTGACGAGCATTTATAAATCATGTAAATCCATATAATGAATAACAGTGGAAATGGATAAATCAAGTCAGGAATCTACATTTCCAAATATTTCATAAAACTCCAGTTTCCATTCAAAAATCTCGTATAAAAACATTTATCCAACATTTATCATCAGAGGCTCAAAGTAAAGAAGAGTGAAAACAGTAGTTTCATAAAATATAAACCCCTCGGGCACAATATCACTCACAATAAAGCCTCTCGGGCAAGCCTCTCAGTCACTCGTGACTCCACTATCAGTATCTCATGCTCACACTAGACACTCTTACTCAGCAAGTACCAGGAATACATACAACTGCTGCAGCGGGCAGCCTAATCCAACACACACACACACACACACACATAACATATGCGAGCAGCCCGATCCTTATAACATATGTTGCGACGTGCAACCCGATCCATATAATAGTCGACTGCGTCCACTGGGGTTGTACAGGCTTCGGAGGGGCTCCTACAGCCCAAGCGCTATATTTTCTACGGCGTGCAGCCCAAGCGCTATATTTTCTACGGCGTGCAGCCCAATACAATATGTATATTGCTGCGGCGTGCAGCCCAATCCATATATAACATATATTGCTGCGGCGTGCAACCCGACCCATATATAATCTATATTTTTGCGGCGTGCAGCCCGATTCATATGTAATATATAACATATATATTGCTGCGGCGTGCAACCCGTCCCATAACTATCCTCACATATTCGGCGCTCGGCCTCACTCAGTCATCGTCACAAGCCACTCGGGCAATTCATCTCAACTTACAGGACTTAATCCAAAATACTTCTCAGAGTTTCAAAGCGGTATGATAACAGTGAAAATAACAAGTGGTAAAAATGACTGAGCTCACAGATGTTCTATCAGGATAGTGGTAGAATAGTGTAAAAGTACCTCTGAGGGTCTAAACAGGTCGACACAAGGCCCCAAACATGGCTCACAACCCATAATAAGTATAAATTTATAAGATGCAGGATATTGCAAGGTTTCAAATCGAATACGCGGCTTAATAGTCGTTACGGGACGGACCAAGTCACAATCCCTATTGGTGCATGCCCACGCACTCGTCACCTAGCATGTGTGTTACCTTATTTACCAAAATAATATCAAATAACGGGGTGTCATAGCCTCAGGTTAGAGTTACATTCGTTACTTACCTCAAAACAACCCAAAAGCTACTCTGCGATGCTCCTGCCCCTCAAATTGGCTCCCAAATGCTCCGAATCTAACCAAAACCAGATTAACATCATCAATATACGCTAAAGGAATAAAACCCAACCGAAAACTATCAATTTTAAGCACAATTCTCGAAATTGGCCAAACCCGAGCCCCGGGCCCGCGTCTCGGAATTCAATGAAAATCGCATCACAAGAATCCTTATCCCTTCCCGAGTCTACACATATAAAATGCATCACAATCCGACCACAAACAACTCCTAAATTCTTCAATTACAAGTCTCAATTTCCCACGCCCTAAACCCCCAATTTATGCCATTAATCCACAAATTCTAAGCCTAATCTGTCACAAAATAACATAGAAACGAGTTTATAGTCCGGGAAACTTACCTCCACTGAAGACTTTCAAATTCTTCCTTCAAATTGCTCCCAAAATTTCGCGGAGGCACCTATTTATACTTTCTATCCAGTTAATCCGCACCTGCGGACCATTCTTCGCACCTGCGAAATCCCACTAAAATTCCAAACTCCGCACCTGCGAGTCCTCTTCCGCACCTGTGGCTTCGCAGGTGCGGCCCATGCCTCGCACCTGCGGCTCCTCCAACCTGGCCTTTTTTCGCACCTGCGCAATGACCATCACACCTGCGGCTCCCCATCCGCAGGTGCGGCCACACTAGTAAAATGACACCAGCAGCAATTTTGCTGCAAATTCCGAAGTCCAAACCTCCGTTAACCATCTGAAATCAATCCTGATCCCCTCAGGGCCCCAACCAAACATACTAACACATCCCATAACCTCATTCAAACTTACTCGAGCCTTCGAAACACCAAAAACAATGCAAAAACACCAAAATCACATCAAATTCAAGCCTAAGATATTTGAAACATCTAAATTTCGCCAATGATGCTGAAACCAACCAAAACACATCAGATTAACCTGAAAATTTGCATACATATCTGAAATGACATTACGAACCTGCTCCAACTTCCGGAATTCCATTCCGACCCCGATAGCCTATTTTCCACTGCCGACCGAAAATCGCCAAAAACTATCTTTCGCCAATTCAAGCCTAATTATACACCGGACACCAAAACTTCATTCCGAACACACTCCTAATTCCCAAATCATCGAATGAAGCTATCCGAGCCATAAGATCCACATTCCGAGGATGTTCACCAATAAGTCAACTCCCAATTGACTTTTTCAAGTATTAAGCTAATTTAAGAGACTAAGTGTCTCTGTTCTCACCACGACAACTCCGAACCCGAACAAACTGACCCAACACAACATAAATAGGCTAAGCAACATATGATAAAGCAGAAACGGGAGAAACAGGGCTAATCTCATGAAACGACCGGCCGGGTCTTTACAGGGTGGTCATAATTTATGACTTTTATCCGATTCTGAGACGTGGGCCCGGGGAGGCTTTTGGGGCATTTTTCTATTTTCTTGACTTATCTTTGATTTCATTAGCTAGATTAATTACTTGTAGTTATATTTACGTTATGCAATTGATTTTATTAGAATTGGGGCACTCGGAGTTGGATACTCGTGGCAAGAGCGTGATTCGGATGGATTTGAGCTTGGTTCAAGGTAAGTGTCTTGCCTAACCTTGTGTTGGAGAAATCCCCTTAGGATTTGTTAATTTTTGATAAATGAGTTCCATGTACGTGAGGTGACGAGTACGTAACATGTTTCTCCTTGTTTGAACTACACTAGCATATGCAACTATCCTGTTTAGATTAGTAAAGCATGCCTACGTGTTTTGACTGTCTATTTGAACTCTGTGCAGCATGTTTAGTGAAATTACCTGTTTCTTTGATTTGAACTTAGTCTAAACTATAGGTTTTCTTGCTGTAACTGTTGTGTATATTGGTTGAGCTACATATTTACATTGGGACTATGGAATGGTATTCCCGGAGAGCCCCTTGTACTGCATATTTACTTTGAGACTACGAAACGGTATTCCAGGAGATCCCCCCAGCACTGCATATTTACTTTGGGACTATGGAATGATATTTCGGGAGATCCCCCCTTGCACATTTACTTTTGGGACTACGGGATGGTATCTTGGGAGATCCCCTACTGTTATCAGCGTGTTCCGAGTTGTTGTCTTTCATTTATTCTATTCATGTTGGATTTCCGTATTTATTTTTATTGCGATATTTCATTCTGTCTTATTCTTGATATTTATACTAGTAGGGCCTGACCTAATCTCATCACTACTCGATCGAGGTTAGGCTCTACACTTACTGGGTACTGTTGTGGTGTACTCATGCCCCTTTCCTGCATATGTTTTTTGTGTGTAGATCCAGGTACTAGCTATCAGCCTCGAGTCTTGTTGTTTGGTTGCTGTTTTAGGAGACTTTAAGGTACATCTCCTGCATCTGCAAAACTCGGAGTCCCCTTATATCCCATTATGTTGAATCTCCCCCTGTTTTCCCCAAAAATTAATGTATAGAACAACTAAAAACTCTTAGAAGCTTGTTACTGGTGACATTCTGGGTTTTGGGAGAAATGATTATTGTATATACCAAGTGGCACCATTTCTGCTTATGAATTATCTTGTGTTTTCATTCCTTTTCCGCAATATTAGGCTTACCTAGTTGTAGAGACTAGGTGCCGTCATGACAGTTCACGAAGAGAGAAACTGGGTCGTGACAAGTTGGTATCAGAGCTCTACGTTCATAGGAGTCGTGAGTCACAAGCCGATTTATTAGAGTCTCGGGGATCGCTATAGAGACGTCTTTACTTATATTTGGGAGGCTATAGAACTGTTAAGAACAATCATACTTCATTTGATTTCCTTATTGTGCAAGTTATTGACTTTAAAATTCTAAAATTTTCTATTATATTCTTTCTCACATATGGTGAGGACTCGTACTGGGAGATCCGACGATCAGGCACCTGAGCCCCCTGCCAGAATTGCAAGAGACCAGCGTCGGGGTAGAGGACGACCACACGACGTAGTCAGAGCACCAGCACGAGCTACGATAGAGGAGCCCCCAGCATCTCTAGTTGGAGGGCCGACACCGGAGGTTCCTATTGGTGCTTCAGCCCTCCAGGAGACTTTAGCTCAGTTCATGAGCATGTTCAGCACTTTAGCTCAGGCTGGACTAATTCCGATAGCTCCCGCCAAATCTCAGGTCGGGAGAGGGGCACAGACTCCAACATCCCGTACTCCTGAGTAGAGGATCCACGTGGATTAGGCCCTAGAGTTTATTCATATGCCCCCAATGGCTCCGGTTCAGCATGAGACTATGGTAGCTGCTTTTGAGGACTAGCAGCTCAGACTTGAGAGGTATAAGAAGTACCACCCACCTACTTTCAGCGAATTAGATTCAGAGGATGCTTAGGGTTTTCTTGAGGAGTGTCATCGTATCCTCTGCACTATGGGAACAACAGAGGCCAGTGGGGTTTCTTTCACCGTTTTCCATCTGAGGAGAGCAGCTTATCAGTGGTGGCGTGCCTATGAGCTGAGTAGTCTAGACGAGGTGGCCTCACCTACTTGGACTCAATTCTCAAATATGTTTTTGCGTGAGTATGTCCCTCAGAGCCTCAGGGATACTTGGCGCATAGAGTTTGAGCAGCTACGCTAGGGTTCTATGATTGTGTCGGAGCACGCAGACCGTTTCAGTGAGTTGGCCGGCATGCATCGGCTTTGGTTGCTACAGTCAGGTAGAGGGTTCGTCACTTCATTGAGGGACTCCACCCCAGTATTCGGACCAGTATGGCTAGTGAGTTGGAGATGGACATCTCTTATCAGCAGGTCGTGAGTATTGCCAGGAGAGTGGAGGGCATCCTTGCCTGGAACATAGAGGAGAGAGAGCCCAATAGGTCTCGAGAGACTAGTCATTATTCAGGAGCTCGTGCGCTAGCAGCACGCTATGGTAGGGGTTTTGTGAGTCGCCCTGTTCATTCAGCTCTACCAGTCGCTAGTGGTGTTCCAGTTCCTTCCAGGCCTCGTAAGCCTTATTATGCACCACCAGTATCTAGTGTGCCTCGTACTTAGGGTGCACCTCGTGCTCGCCACGTCCTTCCAGGGGTTGTTTTGAGTGAATTGATACTCATCATATGGTTAGAGATTTCCCCTTACTCAGGAGGGGTGCACCTCCACAGATTTCTCAGCCACCACGTGCTTCACCGGGTCCTCCGGCTATTCTTCCAGTCCCAGTTGCCACCCCACCTACCTAGGCAGCTCGAGGTGGAGGTTGGGGAGGTCGAGGTCGCCCTAGAGGGGGAGGTCATGCCAGGTATTATGCCCTACGAACTCGTTCAAAAGTAGTTGCTTCTAATTGTATCATCACAGGTATTCTTCCAGTCTGTCATAGAGATGCATCGGTATTATTTGGCCCAGGCTCTATGTATTCATATGTATCTTCTTATTTTGATCCACATTTAGGGATATCTCGGGATTCTTTGAGTTCCATGTTTATGTATCTACTCCGGTGGGAGATTCTCTTGTTGTGGACCATGTATATCAGTCGTGTTTGATTGCTCTTAGTGGTTTTGAGACCAGAGACGATTTATTATTGCTCGGTATGGTAGATTTTGATGTTATCTTGGGCATGGACTAGTAGTCACCCCATTATGCTATTTTTAATTGTCATGGTAATACCATGACGCTGGCTATGCTGGGCTTACTGCGATAAGAGTGGAGAGGTACCTTATATTATACTCCCCATAGGGTCATTTCATTTCTTAAGGCTCAGCGAATGGTTGAGAAGGGGTGTGATGCGTATTTGGCCTATGTGAGATATGTCAGTATTGATACCCCTTTAGTTGAGTCAGTCCCAGTAGTGAGCGACTTCCCTGATGTGTTTCCAGCTGATCTTGCAGGCATGCCGCCCGACAGAGATATTGATTTTGGCATTGATTTATTGCCGGACACTTATCCCAAATCTATTCCTCCTTACCATATGGCTCGTCTTGAGTTGAAGGAGCATTTGCAGGAGTTGCTTGATAAGGGCTTCATTAGTACAGTGTGTCACCTTGTGGTGATCCAGTATTGTTTGTAAAGAAAAAGGATGGTTCTATGTGTATGTGTATTGATTATCGCAAGCTGAACAAGGTTACGGTGAAGAACAGATATCCATTGCCTTGTATCGATGATTTATTTGATCAGTTACAGGGTGCTAGGGTGTTTTCTAAGATTGACTTGCATTCTGGCTATCATCAGTTGAAGATTCGGGAGCCAAAATATCTCGAAGACTACCTTCAGGACAAAATATTGACATTATGAGTTTCTTGTCATGTCTTTTGGGCTGACCAATGGCCCAGTGCAACAGCCTTTATGCACTTGATGCACAATGTGTTCCGGCCTTATCTTGACTCCTTCGTCATTGTGTTTATTGACGAAATTCTGGTGTATTCCCGATCTCGGGAAGATCATGAGCAGCACCTGAGGACTGTGCTTCAGATGGCATTCTATGTGTGAGTTTTGGCTTGATTCAATGGCATTCTTGGGTCACGTAGTATCTAGTTATAAGATCAAGGTAGATTCAAAGAAGTTGGAGGCAGTGTAGAGTTGTCCTAGACCATCATCAACTACGGAGATCCATAGTTTCCTTAGTTTGGTGGGATATTACCGTCGCTTTGTAGAGAGATTTTCATCTACAGCAGCACCTATGACCAGGCTAACCCAAAAGGGTGCTCCGTTTAGGTGGGCAGAGGAGTGTGAAGAGAGCTTTCAGAAGCTCAAGACAGCTTTGACTATAGCCCCAGTATTAGTATTGCCTACAGGTTCAGAGTCTTACAATGTCTATTATGATTCCTCGAGGATTGATCTTGGCACGGTGTTGATGCAAGACGGTAGGGTTATTGCCTACAAATCCAGGCATTTCAAGGTGAATGAGAAGAATTATCCTGTCCACGATCTTGAGTCAACAGCTATTGTTCACGCCTTGAAGATCTAGCGTCATTAGTTGTACGGTGTTCCTTGTGAAATCTACACTAATCACCGGAGTTTGCAGCACATGATCAAGCAAAAGGATCTTAATTTGCATCAGAAGAGGTGGTTGGAGCTACTTAAGGATTATGACATCACAATATTGTACCACCCGGGGAAGACCAATGTAGTGGCCGACGCCTTGAGTTTTCGGGCAGAAAGTTTGGGGAGTTTGGCATATCTTCCAGCAGCACAGAGACCCTTATCATTTGACATGCAGGATTTAGCCAGCCAGTTTGTGAGACTGGACATTTCAGAGCCGAGTCGGGTATTGGCTTGTGTGGTCGCTCGATCTTCTCTTTATGACCATATCAGGGAGCATTAGTATGATGATACCCATCTTCTAGTCCTTCGGGATAGGTTTCAGCGAGGTGATTCAAGAGATGTGACTATTGGTGATGATGGCGTGATAAGGATGCAGGGCCGAATATGTGTGACCAATGTGGATGGGCTTCGGGAGATGATTATTGAAGAGGCCGACTGGACATTTCAGAGCCGAGTCGGGTATTGGCTTGTGTGGTCGCTCGATCTTCTCTTTATGACCATATCAGGGAGCATTAGTATGATGATACCCATCTTCTAGTCCTTCGGGATAGGTTTCAGCGAGGTGATTCAAGAGATGTGACTATTGGTGATGATGGCGTGATAAGGATGCAGGGCCGAATATGTGTGACCAATGTGGATGGGCTTCGGGAGATGATTATTGAAGAGGCCGACTGGACATTTCAGAGCCGAGTCGGGTATTGGCTTGTGTGGTCGCTCGATCTTCTCTTTATGACCATATCAGGGAGCATTAGTATGATGATACCCATCTTCTAGTCCTTCGGGATAGGTTTCAGCGAGGTGATTCAAGAGATGTGACTATTGGTGATGATGGCGTGATAAGGATGCAGGGCCGAATATGTGTGACCAATGTGGATGGGCTTCGGGAGATGATTATTGAAGAGGCCCACAACTTGTGGTATTCCACCCATCTGGGTGCCGCGAAGATGTACTGGGATATGAGACACCACTATTGGTGGAGAAGAATAAAGAAGGATATAGTTGGGTTTGTGGCCATATATCTCATGTGTCAGCAGGTCAAGTATGAGCATCAGAGACTGGGTGGCTTGCTTCAGAGGTTAGAGATCCCAAAGTGGAAGTGGGAGCAGATCACCATGGATTTCGTAGCTGGACTCCCACGGACTTCGAGGAAGTTCGATTCTACTTGGGTGATTATTGATTGGTTGACCAAGTCAGCTCATTTCATCCCAGTGATGACTACTTACTCTTCGGAGAGGTTGGCTGAGATTTGCATCAGAGAGATTGTCAATCTTCCTAGAGTCCCAGTTTTCATCATCTCAGACAGAGGTACACAATATACATCACAGTTCTGGAGAGCCGTACATCAGGAGTTAGGTAGTAGGGTGGAGTTGATCACAGTCTTTCACCCTCAGATGGACAGGAAGTCCGAGCGCACGATTCAGATTCTAGAGTATACTCTCCGTTCTTGTGTGATGGAGTTTGGAGGGTCATGGGACCAGTTCTTTCCACTTGTGGAGTTTTCCTACAATAATAGTTATCAGTCCAGCATTCAGATGGCACCGTATGAGGCTTTGTATGGTAGGTGGTGTCGGTCTCCAGTGGGTTGGTTTGAGTCGGGCGAGGCCCGATTGTTGGGTACAGACTTGGTCCAGGATGCCCTAGATAAGGTGAAAGTGATTCAATATAGACTTCGTACAACCCAGTCCAGAAAAAAGAGTTAGGCGGATTGGAAGGTCCATGATTTGGCATTCATGGTTGGAGAGTGGGTCTTGCTTCGGGTATCGCCTATGAATGGCGTCACGAGGTTTAGAAAGAAGGGCAAGATGAGCTCGAGGTACATCGATCCTTTTGAGTTATTGCGGTGTGTTAGGGAGGTTGCTTATGAGATTTCTACCTCCCAGCCTAGTAGGAGTTCATCCGGTGTTCCACGGTTCTATGCTCCAGAAGTATCACGGTGATCCGACTCATGTATTGAATTTCAGTTCTGTCCAGTTGGACAATGATCTATCTTATATTGAGGAGCCAATGGCTATCTTGGACAGGCAGGTCAGAAAGCTAAGGTCAAAGAACATTGCTTCAGTGAAGGTTCAGTGGAGACGTAAGCCGGTCGAGGAGGCGACATGGGAGACCGAGGGGGATATGCGCAGCCGTTATCCTCATGTTTTCTCAGCATCAGGTATGTCCTTATAGTCCTTCGAGGATGAATGATTGTTTTAAGAGGGGGAGAATGTAACGACCCGGCCGGTCGTTTATGAGTTAGAGCGCTGATCCCCATTAACTGCTTTCGCCTATCTAATTATGCTATTTTGTGTTTCCTGGAGGGTTCATGCTGGTTTTTGAAACGAATGGAGATACTTAGTCTCTTATTTGGAAGCTTAAGTTGGAAAAGTCGACTGAATGTCAACTTGTGTGTAACGACCTCAAATTTGAATTTTGATGGTTATGTTAGCTCCATTAAATGATTTTGGACTTAGGAGAGCATTCATAATGTTATTTCGAGGTCCGTAGTAGATTTAAGCTTCAATTGGTGAAAGTTGGAATTTTGGCGAGTTTGGTCGGCAATGAAAATTTTGATATCGGGCTCGGAATGGAATTATGGAAGTGGGAGTAGGTTCGTAGTGTCATTTTTGACTTGTGTGTAAAATGTGAGGTCATCTGGACGATATTTGATATGTTTCGACGTCGTTTTGTAGAATTTAGGAATTTCAAAGTTCATTAGGCTTGAATCCGTGTGTAATTCGTGTTTTTGATGTTGTTCGATGTGTTTTGAAGGCTCGACTAAGTTCGTATGGTATTCTAGGATTGGTTGGTATTTTTACTTGAGGTCCTAGGGGCCTCGGGTGTGTTTCAGATGCTCAACGGGTCATTTTTGGACTTTGAAGGATTAACACATTCTTCTGGTGATCTGCAGCTGATTTCCTTCATCGCGATCACGTAATCGCGTAGGGCATCTGAGAGACTAGCTAAGTTGGTTCTTCGCGTTTACTAAGACGGGGACGTGATCACGTAAGTTTGTTAGGTTATGCATCGAGGACGAGTGGGCTAGGTCGTGTTTGCGTAGTGTTAAGTGGGCCAAAGTTGGGCCACGCATTTTTGTTCATCTCGAACGCGTTGTATGGTTTGCGATCGCTTAAGTGTGAGAGTTAGAGCATTGCGTTCACGTGGTGTTTTATGTGTTCGCGTCGAGTAAATTTATGAGGCAGCGAAGTTGTTCTTTGCAATTGCGAGGTTGTTTCCTTGATCGTGTTTAAGAAATCACCGGGCAGAATTTAAAGTTCAAAAACGAGGGTTTGAGTTCATATCACAAAAATTTGATTGAGAGCTCAGGAGAAGGCGAAATTGTCACGACCCAATTTACCCTCCGAAAGGTATTATGACGGCACATAGTCTCTATAGGTAAGCCTAAAATTTGCGGAACATGACAGAATCAATAAAACAAAGCCAGAAAAATAAGGAACTCAGATCAACATAACGTAGCTGCTCAGCATATACATTTACTTTCCAAAACCTAGAATGTCACCATAGTCACAAGCTCTGTGCTAAATGTAGCTCTATACAATGAAACAGTGGAAAAATATACAAGTCTTCTATGCCTATACTAGAGTAGAAGGGGACTCGTTGGATTCTGCGGACGCGGCAGAATTACCTCGCAGTCTCCTAGCTGCTGCTAGACGACTCCTAGCCACGATACTGGGTGCTGGTACCTGGATCTGCACATGGGGGAAACATGCGCAGGAAAGGGCGTGAGTACTCCACATTCGGTACTCCATAAGTTCCAAGCCTAACCCCAGTCAAGTAGTGACGAGGCCAGGTTGAGGCCCTACTGAGTTTGTAAAACAAGTCAATATACAATGTAGAACGGTGAAAAATAGCTAAGAAATGATAAACAGGATCAACGAAAACAGAAAGATTTAATAACATGAAGAGAGCCCTCGGCTCAGCACAACATATATCTCAACAGTAAATGTGCAATGCAGTACACGGGGAAAGCTCCCGGATCTCACTCCGTAGTCCCAATTTAAATATGCTATGCAGTACAGGGGGAAAGCTCCCGGATCTCTGTCCGTAGTCCCAATTTAAATATGCATTTCAGTACAGGGGGAAAGCTCCCGGATCTCAGTCCGTAGTCCCAATTTAAATATGAAATGTAGTACAGGGGGAAAGGTCCCGGCTCTCGGTCCGTAGTCCCAATTTAAATATTAAATGCAGTACAAGGGGAAAGCTCCCGGATCTCGGTCCGTAGTTCCAATTTAAATATGCAAGGCAGAAGTATGTCAATTATGGCTAAAGTAAACAATCAAGGAAAAAAAATAGATAATGATAGAGTAAAACTACCTAAGCATGATGTGACTAGTAACGAATAAGAGGAAAATCAAGTCAGAATAGGTAGGCATGCTTACTCCTAGGCTATCTACTCAATTAAGATAGGAAACAGTAATATATGAATGAAAATGAGTGATTTCATGGGAGTAAAAATATGATTTTAGCAACAATGACCTGTGTACGCACTCATCACCTCGCGTACATGGTGTCCACACAACACAATCAGTATAAAAATACCTAAGGGAAAGTCCCCAACACAGAATTAGGCAAGCCACTTACTTGGACTGTGCTAATCAACTCAATACCAAGCCCTTGCCACGAGTATCTGACTCCGGGTGGACCAAATCTATTCAAATTGATTGCATGGTGTAAATATCACTTCAAGGGAACAAAATAGCTAATTATTTATAAGCTAATACGCGAAATTAGGAAATCGAGTAAAATTTATATTTCCCAAACACCAATTCTCTCATGAACCCACTCGAACAAGAATCAACAGAATTCGACGTCTAAATCTCCCTAAATCCTCAAATTTCTACTTGGGAAGATTCATCCCATTTCCATGGTTTTTCATCTAATTTTCTTAATTAGATTGAGGAAAATGATAGATATTAATGATATATAAAGGGATTAAGGTTAGAAAACGTTACCTATGATCCTCCTCTTCAACTCTCACTGAAAATCGCAAAGTACCGAGCTCACAATCGATTTTGGAATTATGAAATTCAAACCCTTGAATTTTTGGTATAAACTGCCCAGACATTTCGCACCTGCGACGCTGGGATCGCACCTGCGGAAACCCAATCGCAGGTGCGGAAATTCATTAAGTGTCCTTGGGTCGCACCTGCGTGCCCGCACCTGTGGAAATACCATCACAGGTGCGAAAATTCCTTTAATGGCCTGGGGTCGCACCTGCATGTCCGCACCTGCGGAAATACCATCGCAGGTGCGAGACACGAGAGCCATAATGGTTCAGCTGTTCTCAATTTCACAAAACACACCTGTTGGGCATCAAGAACAACCCCGAGGCCCCCGGGACCTCAACCAAACCTACCATTTGACCCTAGTACCTTGTTCAAACTTGGTCGAGCCTTAAAATACATCTCATAACATCAAAATCATCAATTATGCATAGATTCAAGCCTAAGAACTTAGGAAGTTTCTATAATTCACATCGGACGCCGAAACACGTCTAAACTCATATGAATGACCTCAAAGTTTGCACACAGGTCATAAACGACGTTACATACCTGCTTTCTCTTTCGGAAATCCATTCCGAGTCCGTTATCAAAATCTCACCTATCGGCTGAAATCGTCCAAATTCCAACTTTCGCCAATTCAAGCCTAAATCCACAACCGACCTCGAAAACACATTCCGAGCACGCTCCTAACCTCGAAATCACTCAACGGAGCTAACGGAGTCGGTGAAATTCCATTCTGGATCCGTCTTCACACAGATCTAGCTACGGCTAGATTTCTAAAGCTAAATTCTGCATTTTATGGACTATGTGTCCAACATCACCCGGGATTTCATAACTCAATGCTCTGACAAGTTCCAATAACATAAATAGACATGGGAGAAGCGGTAAATAGGGGATTGGGGCGCAAATTCTTAAAACCACCGACCGGGTCGTTACAGAAATTTGGAGAGATTTTCAAGGGAAGTTATTGGGTAATAATTCCTAACTCCTTTATGATTAAATCCCACTAATCTATGCTTGATTTCATCAATTAATTTCAGATTTGGGGTGGAAAATTGGGAAAAATTTGAGAAAAGTTCTTAGGCTGAATTTTTGTATTTTGATCGAGATTTTGGTATCGGATTTGAGTTAATTTGGTATGGTTCGACTCGTGAGTGAATGTATGTTCATAATTTATGACCTTTACCCGATTATGATAAATGGGCCCCTTGAGGCTTTTTGGGCATTTTTCTATTTTGTTGCCTTAGCTTTGATTTCATTAGCGAGATTAGTTACTTATAGTTATATTTACGTTATGTAATTGATCTGATTAGATTTGGGCCACTTGGAGTTGGATACTCGTGGCAAGTGCATCATTTCAGATTGATTTGAGCTTGGTTTGAGGTAACTGGCTTGCCTAACCTTGTGTGTGGGAGCTCCACTTAGGATTTGGTATTTCTTGATATATGAGCGCCATATATGTGAGGTGACGAGTACGTACACGGGCTATTTATTGTAAACCTCCATTTTTCACTAAGTCATAACATGTTTCTCCTTGTTTGAACTACACTAGCATATGCAACTATTCTATTTAGATTAGGAAAGTATGCCTACGTGTTTTGACTGTCTATTTGAACTCTGTGCAGCATGTTTAGTGAAATTACCTGTTTTCTTTGATTTGAACTTATTCTAAACTATAGGTTTTCTTGCTGTAACTGTTGTGTATATTGGTTGAGCTACATATTTACATTGGGACTACAGAACGGTATTCCCGGAGATCCCCTTGTACTGCATATTTACTTTGAGACTACGGAACGGTATTCCTGGAGATCCCCCAAGCACTGCATATTTACTTTGGGACTATGGAATGATATTTCGGGAGATCCCCCCTTGCACATTTACTTTTTGGACTACGGGAGGGTATCCGGGAGATCCCCTGTTGTTATCACAGTGTTCTGAGCTATTGTCTTTCGTTTATTCTATTACTGTTGGATTTCCGTATTTATTCTTACTGCGATATTTCATTCTGTCTTATTCCTTATATTTATACTAATAGGGCCTTGACCTGATATCGTCACTACTCGACCGAGGTTAGGCTTGAAACTTACTAGGTACCGTTGTGGTGTACTCATGCCGCTTTCATGCACATATTTTCCGTGTGCAGATCCAGGTACTAGCTATCAGCCTCGAGTTTAGTTGTGTGGTTGTTGTTTCAGGAGACTTCAAGGTACATTTGTCCGCGTCCGCAGACCTTGGAGTGCCCTTCTATCCCCTTGTGTTGAATCTCCCCCTGTTTTCTTCACATATTAATGTATAAAACAACTAAAAACTCTTAGAAGCATGTGACTGGCGACATTCTAGATTTTGGGAGAAATAATTATTGTATATGCCGAGTGGCACCGTTTCTGCTTATTAATTATATTTGTTAGCCGTTATCTTGTGTTTTCATTTTATTTCCGCAATATTAGATTTACCTAGTCGTAAATACTAGGTGGCGTCACGACAATTCACGGAGGGAGAAACTGAGTCGTGACATAATGTTTCTTTACAATATTCTCCAAATCTCCAGGAAGATCAAGTTCAATTTCTTGCTTTCCAGTAGAACTTCTTCACTATTTGCTTAGTGCAGAAATTTAAAGACTTATCATAACCACTAAAGTATGAGGTGTGAGGTGGCACCTCTCTTTGGCCAAGAAACTCACTTATATTTTTTCTCTTTTTTTGAGTTTTCCCCTCATTTTTGCATTTATCTTATTTGAAGTAGCACAATAATCTCTATAAGACTACACATAACAATTTTTTATTAGATATCTTAATAGCTAATTATTGCCTCTTTCAAGCTTTTTCCCTCCCCTATAATTCATCTATTAATGATGTTCATAGCAATGAAACCTACCTAGCAATAAAGCCAGCAATTTACCCCAAATATCAGTAATAATCGACAAAGAAGAAGATCCAGCTTCTCTTTAATTTGCTCTTCAAAATTTTTTATGTAAAATATGAAGAGGATGATAGTACCTCTTCATTCTCATTAAATAATCACTCTAGCTTCCCTTTATATTACCCAGACATAACCAAATTCTTTAAGTTTGCTTACTGAAGAACAAAAACCAAATATGTACGTTGCCTTTCCTTCGTTTTCTCTTTGTTTTTGTTTTTCATTTGTAAATTTTTGTTCCTTACTTTTATTTCTAACCTAGTATATTTTCTTTTCATAATTTGTTTTTCTTTGTTCTTCTTTTTATTTTTTCTAAAAGATTCTCACATGTACTGAAATTCTTCCTTCATTTTCCTTTGTTTTAAAATCAATATTGTTTACCTTGAAAATGATAATACAATTATATTTAATTTTATGGTTCTAAAAAAACGTGGTCTATTTTAGTATCAATTGTTTAGGCAGTAGATGCTAGGAGAGAAGTGAGAAAATAAAATAAGAGCAAAGGGTAACGAGATTATGTAAACCGAGTAGCGGGGAGACGGGGTCTCGAGGTCGGTCGTAACGGGCCTCGAGGTCGAGCTTAGGATCTTGACAAAGGGCTGTCGAGAATGATATAACAGTAGTAAAAGCCTCGAAGATGGCCGATTTGTGATTAATAACGAGTAATAAATGAAGAACAACTAATGACCACAATAAATGAAAGGTAATTAATCAATGAAACAATTGTAGAGAATGTTTTAGTTAGAGAGCACATGATGTTCTTGTGTTTGTATTGAATATCATGTGTCCTACAAAGTGACAAGGGTCCCCTTTATATATGAGGAAAAATCCCAACATAGTACATGTGTAATTATTACAAAAGAGAGATGGCTGGTACATTCATTTAATGCCATGGTACGGGCTTGTACTATTTTGCGTACTTGGTCAGCTTTAGCCGCGTGCCTTTTGGGTTTTTCCCGTCCTTCCTTGATGGTCTTCGACCCACACTGCTTCAGGGTCGAGAATCCTCGATATACCTCCTCGAGGGATGTTCCTCGGATTTGAGCTTTGGCTTCCGCCCCGATATATCCGAGGTCGAGGCCCGAAACGCTGTAGAAGCATTAAAATCGGACATCCCGAGTTTTACCGTATACTGATAGTCCCCATGTTTATTGGAATGAACAGACAAGAAAGTTTTCAATTCCTTCATTATTCTGTCAGCCATGCCGCGTAAGCCACTGACGTGATTGGAGAGATGCTTCAAAAGCCAAATTCGCACAGTCTTCGAAAAGATTCGAATTTATTATGGCGGTTGGTAGCCTTTTGTCTTTCCTCAACATGCGCGGTTGGCCCCTATAAATATTCCTTCTCATGTCCCTCTTCTTTCATTACTTATTCTAACCTTGTCTAAAAAGAGCTCTCATTACTTCTTTCTTGTGTCCCGTTTCTGATTAGCTCCCTCTCGTTTCTTCGAAATTTTTCACCAGGAATGACGAAGGCCTCCAAAACTATTCCACAAGATGATAAAGCCTCCTCTTCTTCACATTCCTCTACGGAAAAGGCAATTGTTCCCCCAAATCTCGAGGAGTGCATCCCCGGACCCTACGAAATGACCTATGATTTTAAGGTCGATAAACCTTCCTCGAAGCCGGGGCGGTGTGAACCTATATCCCGATATGTTAGCCTAATAAAAAACATCGAGAAAGTGAAAGCCGATTGCGTCTGGGGAGATACGGTGCAACTGAAGATTCCCTCTCGGGAGGAAGACATAACAACCCATAAAACCAGCTTCCTCAATGTATACACCTATCCATTTACCCTAGGCCCGGTAGGGCCGTCTTCACCGTCGATAGGCCCCATCATTCTCGATTTCTGCAAGCGATATCAAGTGACGCTCGGCCAGATTCACCCATCATTTTGGCGCATTGTTTACATGATTAGGCATTTTGCGAATATGGTCGAGGGGATTCCTTTCACCCTTGACTACCTGATTAGAATGTACAGTCCCCGATGAAGGCATACATGGGGTGGATGAGCCGCTTTGTTCGAGTTAGGACCTCGGATTTGATTCCATTCGAAAGGATGTCGTTCCCCGAGGAATGGAATATGAATCGTAAGTTAATCTTTAATTTTCCTTTGTGCCAATTCTCCCTTGAACTAATTCCCTTTGACGATGCAGCTGTTGCGTGGTATCTTGATGCGGTTAAGGATCTCTCGAGCTGGGTTTGCCAGCTTGACTCTACCTACCCGTATGCCAAGCGTGTGTGGCGCGACCTGGCCAAGGGTCGATGGGAAGCTAAAAATCATGGTGGGGCCTTTACTTTTGCAATACCTGAGTTTTGTTTAAAAAAGACACCCTCTGAATATGTTCTGGCTTCTCATGGTAGGGCCTTTACTTTGCTGTTTCGTTGACTGTTGAGCCGAGGGCTTCTAGATTAGAATTCGATGATGCCATCTTACCTAGGATCGAAGAGGTTTTCGAGGGTACATCGAATGATGTCCCTGGCCCAATTGTTAGCCAAAATATTCTCCGGGCCGAAGGGCACTTGGTAGATAAGTTACGGGAGCCTAGCTGCGATCTAAAAGCCCCGATTGACCTAGCCGGGGTTAGTGATGTAGGTGACTCTCCGTCGGTTTCAAAATTTTCCTCGATGGAGATACGAGATGCCCTAAAAATAGAATATTTCGATGCGGGGGTGCCCCTCGGAGGGAAGGACGTAGCTGAGGGGATCTTCACTACGGCCGACAAGGATCCTAAACTTAATGCCTTGCTTATTTTCGAGGAAGCTGAAATGCTTTGCAAACAAGTAATTTCTTCGTCGATTGTTTCGAGCTTTGATTATCATTTTTTTACCCTAGTTCTTTCAAGAAAAAGTGATTTACAACAGGACCACAACCAAGTTTCAGTCTGAGCTGACCCATTACGAGGGGGAGTGTAGGAGATTTTTATCGGAGGCGGATGAGCTCAGGGCTCTTCTTGCCCAAAAGGAGGAAGAAGTGTTGGACCTCCGATCTCATTTAAAAATGATAACTCGGAAATGGAGCGATCTTGATGAGCAGGTAACATAGCCTTTATGTGCTTCATTTTTGTAATTGATATCAGTACTTAACCCTTATCGGGTCGATCTTTGCAGCTTAAGGAGAAAGATGCCCTGATGTGGGAAAGGTTCAGAACCAGGGATGCTGAGATCTTTGGATTTATGCAGTGTGTAAACGAGATAACCTGTGAGAGAGATGTCCTCCAAGGAAAGTTATCCTCCATTGAGCATTGCCTCCGGGATGCAAGGGCTTAAAGCAGCAAATATAAAGACATCTATGCTGAATCGGTCGCTTTTGCGCTATCTTCAATTAAGGTTGAAGCTGATGCACTCATAGCCTTGTATAAAGTCGATGTTGCTACTGCAAACGCCCAGGCCAGGAAAGAAGCTGAGTAGGGCGAGTTTAAACTTGCCCGGGTCCTGGAGCATGCCCGATTAAAGTCTCGGAGGCAGGCTCTCGAGGAAATTCATGTAGGGGCCTCGATTTGCCTGCTGAGATCGAGATGGTGAAGACCCTAGAAGAGGAATCAGAGGCACTACTTGCTTCCGAAGATGACTCGAGCAGTGGCTCGGAAGCTGATGAAGATGAGGGTGAAGTCCCCGAGGGGGAAGAGGCCGTTGAAGACTTGGGGGCCAAGGGCCGAGCTGTAGAAAGCATAACCTCTTAGGGAGCCATTGAAGGCTCACCCTATCTGTATATTAGGTTTTCATTTATTGTTTTTCCCTGTGCAAGGGCTCTGATTCTGAGCTTTGTAAATGTGCTTTGCGAACCTCTATCATATATAAAAGGTCTTTTTTTATTCAATATTTCTTTTCTGGTTTCTTCGAATAGGCTCTAACGTCCGTCAAGGATTAGTCCGATAAATGGGACTTAGAAATCAAACCCTTGGGGTTGTAAATTGGTCATGAGTCTTTTAAGTTGGTCCGTAGGCTCTTACGCGTTGGGTCGGTACGACCTTTGATATGATTGGCGACTTGGGCTCTTACGCATTGGTCCTTAGGCATTTTTTTAGTTAACCGTTTAGGGCTCATTCTTCGAGTCGGGTTTCGACTCAAGCTCATTGGCCCTTAGGTTATTTAAATCGGCCCTTAGGCTCTTTGGGTTGGTACGACCTATAGCTGGCAACTTTGGCTCTTACGCGTTAGGTCGGTACGACCTTTAGTGTAGCTAGCGACTTGGGCTCTTACGCATTTGGCCCTGAGGCGCTTTAGTTAACTGTTTAGGGCTCAGTCTTTGAGTCAGGTTTCGACTCAAGATCATCAGCCCTTAGGTTATTAAATCGGCCCTAAGGCTCTTTGGGTCGGTACGACCTATAGCTGGCGACTTGGGCTCTTACGTGTTGGGTCGGTATGACCTTTAGTGTAGCTGGCGACTTGGGCTCTTACGCATTAGGCCTTAAGGTAGTTAACCATTTAGGGCTCAGTCTCCGAGTTGGGTTTCGACTGGAGCTCATCCGCCCTGAGGCTTTTTGGGTCGGTACGACCTGTACCTAACGACCTGCGCTCTTACGCGTTAGGTTGGTATGACCTTCGGTGTAGTTGGCGACTTGGGCTCTTACGCATTTGGCCCTGAGGTGCTTTAGTTAACCGTTTCGAGCTCAGTCTCCGAGTCGGGTTTTGACTCGAGCTCATCGTCCTATAGGTTTTTAAATCGGCCCTGAGGCGCTTTGGTTCGGTACGACATGTAGCTGGCGACTTGGGATCTTACGCGTTAGATCGGTACGACCTTTATTGTAGTTGGCGACTTGGGCTCTTATGCTTTAGGTCGGTACGACCTTTAACCGGTTCTTTTCAAAGTTTTTTCGAAGTAATTGGAGGCCTGTGATTTTATGGCGACAGTCAGACGTCTCCGAGTCACGTTAGTTTGGCTGGAGCCTTATGATGGTGGTCATCATATTTGACCGTAGCCTTTAGTCCCTGAGTGAGATAGCCTCGGAGTCTATATCGAGGGCCTGCCTTTTTAGAGGTCTTACAAGTTCGATACATAGCCTTGACTTTGATATCAGGATTATGCCTTTTTAAGGTCTTACAAATTTTTACATGCCTTACTTGAGGTCTTACAGTTTTGATGTTGCCTCGTGGAGGGCTTACATTGGTTCCTTATGGAGGGCTTATGATCTCGAGGTTGTCGGCCCTAAGGTCTTGCGGCTTCTAGTTAGATAGCTTGACGAGCCTACAGTCGAGGACAATGCCGGAGTCAGAGTTGATATTGCCTTATGGAGGGCTTATGTCGTTGATATTGCCTCATGGAGGGCTTATGAGTTCGAAGTTGCCGATCCTGAGGTCTTATGGTTTCGAGTTTTGATGGCGATGGGGTGATCTCGAGATTGCCGACCCTAAGGTCTTAAGCATCGAGTTTCTGATGTTTCGATAGGGTGACTATTGATGGCAGTCCCCGAGACATCGAAAGTTTTTGGTGTTGCCTCATCGAGGTCTTATATTGTTGATATTTCTTCATGCATGGCTTACATTGGTGCCTAATGAAGGCCTTATGAGCTCGAAGTTATCTGCCCTGAGGTCTTACGGCGTCGAGTTTTTGGTGACTCGGTGGGGTGGCTGTCGAGGACAGTCCCCGAGTTGCGGTTATGCCTTTTTTAAGGTCTTACAAATTTGACGTTGCCTCGTTGAGGGCTTGCAAGCTTCAGCATGCCTTGTTGAGGTCTTATGGATGTGATATGGCCTCATTGAGGGCTCGTGTTGTTGATATTTCCTCATGGAGGGCTTATATTGATGCCTCGTGGAGGGATTATATTATTGATAGTGCCTTGCGGAGGGCTTGCATTAGTGCCTCATAGAGAGCTTATGAGCTCAAAGTTACCTGCCCTAAGGTCTTACGGCTTCGAGTTTTTGGTGTCACTTCATGAGTGTTCAAGAAGTTTCTGGCCCTGGGGCCATTTCTTGCAAAAATAGCAAACTTCTTTGAAGGGCAAAGCATTTTGATTATAAAAGACTCTTTCGATTACTCGGTATAAGTATACATGTTTTTGTTGTCTAGGGGTCGATTATTCTACGTGGACATGGTTCATTCGACCGTTTGGTCCGGTACATCATTCTCCTATCGAGACCTTTTTTTGCATATTTCAGTTTCCTCGAGAGGGTGATTCAGCTTTTGAGGTATATTGAAGAGAAGCCTCGAATACTTGTTGAGTTCCCCTCGGGTAGCATGTAGGTGTTGCCTCGTTAAAAACCTCGCTGCTAAAACCCGTTTGGGATAAAATCTGACATGAGGGAAAAATAGCGCAACATATGTTTTTCAAACCCAAGTTCTTCAAGTTGAAGGGTGTAGCGGTTTCTTCCACTAGACACCTGTAAAAAAGAAATTATTGCGAAGCACAAAATGAAAGGGGAGGAAGTTATACCCTAGCAATAGTAGCCTCTGAGCATTGATATGTTCCAATTGTTTGGAAGTTGTTCGTCTTCCATGGTACCGAGTTTATAGGACCCTTTACCGATTACTCCGAGGACGCGGTACGGTCCTTCCCATCTCGGGCCAAGCTTCCCTACATTTGGGTTTCGAGTGCTCGGGGTGACTTTCCTTATGACTAGGTCCCCGACTCTGAAATGTCGGAGGTTCGTTCTCCCGTTATAGTACCTTTTGATCCTTTGTTTTTGGGCAGCCATCCGGACTAGTGCGGCGTCTCATTTTTCATCTAATAGTTCGAGGGCTGTAGTCATAGCTTCGTTGTTTGAGTCTTCGGTGGCATGTCAGAATATGGAACTTAGCTCTCCGACCTCGACCAGTATCAAAGCCTCGGATCCGTATACCAAAGAGAACAACGTCTCTCCTGTGCTTGATTTAGATGTCGGCTGATATGCCCATAGCACCTAGGGCAGCATTCCTCTCCACTTTCCTTTTGCATTTTCTAGCTTCTTTTCAAGTTTTGAATAATGGTCTTGTTTGTGGACTCGGCCTGACCATTTGCACACGGGTGATAGGGTTGACAAGATCATTTTGATTTTGTGATCTTCAAAAAACCGTGTTACTTTGCCTCCGATGAACTGCTTCCCGTTATGACATGTTATCTCGGAGGGGATCCCAAATCGGCACATGATGTGATCCCAGATGAAGTCGATGACTTATTTTTCTCTTATCTTCTCATAGGCCTGTGCTTCCACCCATTTCGAGAATTAGTCAGTCATAAATAGAATAAATCTAGCTTTACCTGCCGTTGTTGGTAGGGGAGAGACAATGTCCATTCCCCATTTCATAAACGGCCATAGGGAAAGGACTGAATGTAGTTGTTCACCGGGTTGGTGGATCATTGGTGTGAATCTTTGAAACTTGTCGCATTTTCGGACGAACTCTTTGGTGTCCCTTTCCATGATGTCCCAATAGTAACCTGCTCTGATCACCTTTCGATCTAAGGAGTCGACACCGTAGTGGATTCTACAACTGCCCTCGTGGATTTCTCGGAGTACATAGTCGGTGTCCCCTGGCCCCAAGCATACGTCTAGGGGCCCATCAAAGTTTCTTCTGTACAGAGCTTTATTCTCGTTGAGAGAATATCGAGCTGCTCTAGCCCAAAGGGCCCTTGATTCGTTCGGGTCCGTGGGTAGCTTCCCACTTCCCAAATAATCGATGTACTTATTTCTCCCATCCCATGTCAGGCTGGTGGAGTTGATTTCAGCATGGCCTTCTTTAATCACTGATTTGGATAGCTGAACAACAGCTCCGGGAAGTATGTCATCCTCATCGGCGGATGATCCCAGGTTTGCGAGTGCATCGGCCTCGCTGTTTTGCTCTCGAGGTATGTGGACCAGAGTCCATTCTTTAAAGCGACGCGAAGTGATCGAAAGTTTGTCCAGGTATCGCTGCATCCTGTCCTTCTATACCTCAAAACTCCCATTTGCCTGATTTACTACTAGAAGGGAATCACACTTTGCTTCGATGATTTCCGCCCCTAGGCCTTTGGCCAATTCGAGACCTGCAATCATAACCTTATACTCGGCTTCATTTTTAGTCAGTTGCAGTTTTTATAGATTGTCTAATCATGCTACCCATAGGTGGCTTCAGAATAGTGCCGAGTTTGTACCCTTTCATGTTCGAGGCACCATCGGTGAATAAGGTCCATACCCCTGATGATGTGCCCACCTTTAGTAGAAGTGTTTTTTCTACCTCGGGCATAAGGACGGGCATAAAATCGGCCACGAAATCTGCCAAAATATGGGCTATGATAGTTGTTCGGGGCTGATACTCGATATCATATCCCTCTAGCTCGATGGCCCACTTGGCCAGTCGGCTTGACAATTCGGGTTTATGCAATATATTTCGAATGGGATATGTCGTTAAAACACATATGCGGTGACATTGAAAATAAGGCTTCAATTTCCGAGATGCACTTATTAATGCAAGATCCAACTTTTCTCAGTGTGGATACCTGGTTTCAGCATCTCCCTAGGTTCGACTCACATAGTAGACGGGGAATTGCGTACCTTGCTCATCTTTGACCAACACGCCACTTACCGTTACCTCGGACACTACTAAGTACAAATATAGCGTTTCGTCTTCCTTCGGGTGTGGAGCAAAGCCAGGCTTGAGAGATACCGCTTTAACTCCTCCAGTGCGTGTTGGCACTCCGAGGTCCACTCAAAGTTGTTTTTCTTTTTGAGTAAGGAGAAAAAGTGATGACTCCGATCTGATGATCACGAGATGAATCGGCCTAACGCCGTTATCCGCCCGGTTAGCCGCAGTACGACCTTCACATTGTTTACCACCGTTATTCTTCGATGGACTTGATTTTTTCGGGGTTGATCTCAATCCCCCTGTTTGATACCATGAAGCCTAAAATTGTTTCCCGAACCTACACTGAAGGCGTATTTCTCGGGGTTGAGCTTCATGTTGTAGCTTCTGAAGATATCGAAAGTTTCCTGCAAATGAGTCAAATGGTACTCTGCGCGCAGGGACTTAAATAGCCTGTCATCAATGTAAACTTCCATGGATTTGCCTATTTGTTGTTCGAACATCTTATTAACTAGGCGCTGGTATGTGGCCCCTGCGTTTTTTAGCCCGAAGGGCAATACATTGTAGCAGTATATGCCATACTTCGCGATAAACGAATTTTTTCCCTATCCTCAGGGTTCATTTGAATTTGATTATACCCGGAGTAGGCATCGAGAAAGGTGAGGATCTCGTGGCCAACCGTGGCATCAATCAATCGATCGATATTGGGAAACGAAAATGAATCTTTAGGGCATGCTTTATTTAAGTCCTTATAATCTACGCACATTCTTAAATTGTTCCCTTTTTTGGGAACCACTTCTACATTGGCCAACCATTCGGGATATTTTACTTCCCTGATGGACCCTATTTTGAGGAATTTTGTTACCTCGTCTTTGACGAACGCATGCTTTACCTCGGGCTGAGGCCTCCTTTTTTGCTTTACCGGTTTGAACCTAGGGTCGACGCTTAGCTGGTGGGTGGCTATTTCCAGCGGAATTCCTATCATATCTAAGTGGGACCAAGCGAAGCAATCAACATTGTTAATAAGAAATTGAATGAGTTTCCTCCTGAGCTCAGGGGTTAATCCCGTTCCCAGTTATACCTTTCAATCTGGAAGATGTTCCATCAAAATATCTTGCTCCAGCTCCTTGACCGTTGATTTGGTTGCGTCCGACTCTTTGGGTGAAATGAGGGTTCGAGGGGTGAGTAGGTCTTCTTTATCATTCTCGGGGACCTGTTTATCTTATTACCCTTCCGAGGTGGAGTATATGGGCGCCGGTGCCATGCCATGTACTGCAAACATTTCCTTGGCCGCCCATTGCTCACCATACACCATTTTTACGCCATCTTCAGTTGGGAATTTCAACATCTTGTGGAGAGTCGATAGTATCGCCCTGATGATGTGTATCCATGACCTTCCGAGCAGGGCGTTGTATCTCGGGTTACGTTCGATGACATGAAACTTGGTTTCCCGAACTGTACCAGACACATTGACTTGGAGGGTGATTTCTCTCTTCGTCGTTTCGCTTGACATGTTAAACCCACTGAGAGCTCAAGAATCGGGTACGGTTTGGTCGAGTAGCTTGAGTTGCTACACTACCCCGAATCTGATTATATTGGCCGAGCTACCTGGATACACGAGCACACGCTTAATTCGAACATTATTTAAAAGAAGAGAAATTACTAGTGCATCATTATGCGGTTGGGACAAGGCTTCGATATATTCTTCTCTGAACACAATAGTTCTATTAAGCACATAACTTTGAGTTTGTCCTTTTATGGTGAGGGGCATCTTGGCCCGTTTGAGCATGGGTTCTTGTGGGATATCGGTTTCTCCGATAATCATGTGAATGGCGTGCTATGGTTCTTATGGTCCATTCTTCCTGTTCGATTCTCTTTCTCAGAAATGGTTCTTGGTTCGATCGCCAAGAGATTCTCGAAGATGCCTTCTGTCAACCAACCGGGCCGCTTCTTTTTGAGCGAGAATTCTCCGTGCTTCATGTCGATCTTCCCTGCGTTCACCTCTGTCTGTATGAGAGCTCATATTGACATGTTGAGGTTGCGTGAGCCTTCATCGACGGGGATTTGCACTGGTGCCCCCCAGGGTTTTGCGGTGGTACACCGACACTTGCAGTAGCTGCACCATTCTCTCTGTGATCCTTAGGATCGTTGTTTCCATGTGCATTTACTGAGTTGGACATTTTTTGACCTGAGATTGGAGATTCTTGGACAAGAAAAAAATGTAAAGAATAACTTGTGTTTTTAGAAAACCGGCACTAAAACAATCGCTATTATTTTTAGCCCCACGGTGGGGCGCCAAACTATTTACCTTGAAAATTATAATTATAATTATATTTGATTTTGTGATTCTAAAAATACGTGATCTATTTTAGTACCAGTTGTTTAGGCATCTTATACTAGGTGAGAAGTGAGAAAAGAAAATAAGAGTAAAGGGTAACGAGATTATGCAAATCAAGCAGCGGAGAGACGGGGTCTCGAGATCGGTCGGAATGAGCCTCGAGGTCGAGCTGAAGAGCTTGACAAGGGGCTGTCGAGAATGATATAACAATATTGAAGGCCTCGAAGATGGCCTATTTATGATTAATAACGAGTAATAGATGAAGAACAAGTACTGAACACAATAAATGAAAGACAATTAATCAATGAAACAATTGTAGAGAATGTTTTAGTTAGAGAACAGAGGATGTTCTTGTTTTTTTATTCAATATCATGTATCCTACAAAGTGACAAGAGTTCCCTTTATATATCCCAATATAGTACATGTGTAATTATTACAAATGAGAGATAGCTGGTACAGTCATTTAATGCCACGGTACGGGCTTATACTATTTTGCGTACTTGATCAGCTTTAACCACGTGCATTTTGGGAGTTTCCCGCCCTTCCATGATGGTCTTCAATCCACACTGCTTCGGGGTCGAGAACCCTCGATATCCATCCTCGAGGGATGTTCCTCGGAGTTGAGCTTCGGATTCCCTCCTGATATATTTGAGGTCGAGACCCTGAATGCAGTAGAAGCATTAAAATCAAACTTTCCCGGTTTTACCGTATACATATATTTAGTGACAAAATCACCGGTGTGGCATTCATTGATCGGATTGATTCGGTGTGATTTTAACTATTTTCATTCATTACACATAATTAGAGAGATTGTTTGCATATGTGGTCTCTCAATGGTAATCTTTCCATCACTATCATCCTAAAGCAGTATTTAATTATGCTTAAAGTATGTA
Source organism: Nicotiana knightiana (assembly GCA_005239525.1). Taxonomy (NCBI): domain Eukaryota; kingdom Viridiplantae; phylum Streptophyta; class Magnoliopsida; order Solanales; family Solanaceae; genus Nicotiana; species Nicotiana knightiana. The sequence continues at coordinate 101,918 of ML387695.1, read as the reverse complement.
GTAGTATTCTTCCTTCATCTAAAAAAATAAAGATATGCATTATTCTTCTCAATGAGACACTCTAAAGTTTCACCCGTTCTAGCGTTACAGTCCAAGTCCAGTATTCATTCGTTGATAAATATTTTCCCGTATTCAGGTTACCTCTATTTTCAATGGAACTAATCAGTTAGCTCTTCTTTTGATCATATTCTCTCTTGCAGCACTAGCACTACTATACTTTGTACTCAAGAGGATACTATTACTCAGCATGATATATTCCCATTTTATCGTTTTCCTCATTTTGTAACATTTTAATTTTCTATTTAATCCTATTGCAAGAATAAGAGTTTAAACTATTGTTATTTTCCTCTCTTTTTTTTTTTTTTTTTTTTTTTTTTTTTTTTTTTTTTTTTTTTTTTTTTTCCTTTTTTTTTTTTTTTTTTTTTTTTTTGTAATAAAAAAGCAATATGTATGTGTTGTCTAATGACTACAAATAGTTATTAATTTTCCTTTTACTAATTTTCTGCAATGAGAAGCAATGTTAGTGTTATCTAATGATTATAAATAGTTGCATTTGGTGAAGAGGATAACAAAATGAAGAAAATAGAAGAGGGAGCCGAGAAATGGATGAACATTGAATACAGAGTGCAGAGCGGAGAGGGATCGAGACATCGAGTGAAGGCATCAACTACTTATTCTTTGAAAAAAGCATATAATATCATTGTCTTTTTTTAGATGATCACCTTATTATCTTTCTATAGATCAAGCTAGAAAGACTTTAGTATTCGATTTAAGTCTAAAAAACTTCGGTTATAATTTTGATACTTAGTACAACGGTTTACTTTTGCGAATAAATTTGTAAATGCTATTAATATTTTATTAACTTATATGTATATATATTAATTACTTATAGATGTATATATCATATGATTCTTAAGGTATTGTGCTTGACATGTATCTGACACAAATACTTATAAAAATATACAAGCTACTAACTTACCTCTAAAATATAAAGGCTACTAAACCAAAATTTAAATTTTTGATATGCTTTCGTTTTATAGGGATCTAATAATATGATGTAGGCCGATCCATTTGTAATAAAGAAGTGGATTAGTGAATGTTATTACCGCGCAAGTTTACTAGTTTATATTATATATGGAGAAGTTCATGGATTTATTTCCTAATTGAAAAGAAAAAAAAGAAAATCGCGAATGCAAAAGTTGTCTGAGAAATGGAAGTGAAGTTGGAATTACCAAACTTGAAAGTTATGATGGGTGCGTTATTTTCTGTTTCAATGGAATGATCTGCCATGATTGATTGTCATTACTGGCAATTCTCTATTCATGTTGGTTGAAACGGAAAAGAGATGGTTGGGTGTAACCGCTTTTTTGAAAATTACAACGCGTGAAAAGATTGGCATTCCAGTTAGTTGACTGTTTATGTGGGGCTACGAGGCAATAACGGCTTCTAGTATTTTATGAAATTTTAAACAAGGAAATTATATCACGAAGTGTAGGAGAAATTTTGGATTCATATTTGTTTACCTTGAAAACGGTATTAACAATTATACTTGATTTTGTGGTTATAAAAATATGTGGTTTATGTTAATACTAGTTATTAGATAGAATGTGCTAAGTGTGAGTTAGAAAAGTATGATATGCAAACCAATATTGTCACAGAGCTGGGCCTCGAGTTGGCTAGAATATCTAGGGCAGTTAATAGTGAGCAATCGATGAAGAACAATTAATGAAGACAATAAATAAAGAGCAATGAATCTATAGAGTAATTGTTGAGCACGTTTAGGCAAGAAAAACAGAGAATGTTCTATTATATTGAATATTCATTACCCTTACAAAATGACTGGGGTCCTCTTTATATAGGAGAGAGGAGTCCCAACATAGTACATGTTTAATCATGACAAGGAAATGCTACTGGCACAGCTGTATAATGGCTCAGTACGGACATGTACTATTCTTGCAGACCCCGTCAGCTCTAACCACGTCCCCTTGGGAATTTCTCGTCTTTCCATGACGGTCATCGACTTTCATACTGCCTCGAGGTACGCTGTGATAAGTCCTCGATATGCTCTCTTGAGGGGAGTACTTCGAAGTTGAGCCTCGGACTGTGCTTCGAGCCCCCTCGAAATCGGGCTTGGGATGTCCTAGAGGCTCTAAAATCGGACTTCCCCGATTTTGGCCGTATACAGATAGTCCCCGCGTTTCTTAGAGTGAAATGATAAGAAACGATTTTGAATTCTTGGCTCTTCGATATCTCCACTGTGACGTCACCCACGTGAGATCAACAACTGATGTGATAGGAAGGTTGCACAGAGCACGGTTCTCGAAAAGCCCCTGAACCGCTATTTTCCGCCCTTTCAACTTCTCCAATACGCTTAGAAAACCTCTATAAATATTCCAACCCTTCTTTTTTTTTTAAAATTTTTACCCTTTGTAACATCTTCAAATCTCCACTTCGCAGCTTCTGCTTTCATCCCTTCTCTGCCTTCATCTTTTCGCCAGTTTTTTTCTTCTTGTTCTGAAATTTTAACATAGTCATGGCCAAAACTTCTTAAACAGACTCAAAACGAGAAATACCCTTCTTCTTCACGATCGTCTAAGAGCGAAACGGCAGTTCCCCCTCGTGTTGAGGAGTGCCTCCCCAGACCCTGTGAAACGTCATCTGATTTTAAAGCTGATTAATCTTCCTCGGTAGCGGGCCGATGTGAGCCCACGTCTCGATATGTTAGTCCGATAACCGATATTGAAAACGCGAAGGTTGATTGAAATTAGGAGAAGGCGGTGCAAGTGAAGGTCCCTCCGTCTGAAGGAGATATAGCTATCTATAGAGCTGGTCGGGCCATTCCTCGGCAAAGAGAAGATAACTAGAATATATTCACTCATGTCGTACATAAATTTCGATGTTGGGAAATGCTTCACCAATTCTTCTTTTCCCTGAATATGAGTCCAAGTAACTTCACATATATGTTATACTTTTGAGGTAAAAATTCATATGGGAGTCTTAATATCCTCCCACTTGAAGTTCTTGAGTGCTTTCCTAATTTCAGGGGCAGCACACCTTGTTGTGATATTGGCAAAATCGTAGCCGAAACTGTTCTAGGTCCAGAAATCCTTTGTGAGACGTCAGAAAATACTCCGAAAGGAATGGGCACCGTCTAACGGATGCTACTGATTATTAGACGGAGTTGGGGGGGTTGGATCGAGAGAGAAGAAGCAATGAGTATGCCCGATGCAGATCTCGGAGGGAGATCCTCGAGGAGATTTATGATAAGGGCTCTGATCTCTCGGAGGAGATAGATCTGGCTAAGGCAGACGAGATTAGTTCTAAGTTCCTCCTTTCTACCGACGATGAAGCCGATGCTAAAGAGGAAGGGGAAGAAGTTGATGAGGTCCCGAGGGGGTTAATGATGGAAAAGTCCCCAAGGGTAAAAGACAAAGTCCCTGATGATAACGATAGATTAGGTTTTCTTTTGGTAAAGGCCTCCCTGTGGGAGTGTTGTAAATGTACATTCGTACCACCATTTATATAAATAGATCTTTTGTCTTGTTTTGCATAAACTTTCATTTTGCCTTTATCTTTGCTTTTGTGGTTTGAATTTTGATGCTTGTCGTTGAGGTCTTATAAGCTTGATTTTGCCTAATCGAGGTCTTATGATTAGTCCCCGAGCGAGATGACCTCGGTCTTCATTTTGAGGGTATGCCCTTTTAAGGGTCTTATAAGTTCGATATTATGGCATTGGCCTCGATATCGGGGTTGTGCCCTTTTAAGGTTTTACAAGTGTGGTGTCGCCTCATTGAGGTCTTACAAATTGGCCCTTAGGCTTTTCAGATTGGGTCGATTCGACCTCTAATATGGCTGTATTTTTCCCTCATTTTGGCTAGAGATTTTTGAAGTTATGCCTTGGCGTGTTTTGTGTTCGTTCGACTCTTCGATGGCTCGAGTAAGAGCCTCGATTATAAGTCGATATGCGACGATAATTGAGTACCTTGTGAGGTTTTCTCGAAGGCTGATGTTTCGAAGCCTTTTATTGAAGGCTGATTGTTTCGAAGACTTTTTATTGGAGGCTGATCATTTCGAAGCCGTTTCATTGTTCGGAGCTGATGTAATCGAAGCTTCTTTGCTTATGCCGAGGGTAGCCTAATTAACCGGTTCTTTTCAAAGTATTTTCGAAGTATTTGAAGGCCTTTAGTTTTATGGCGGAAGTCAGACGTCTCCGAGCCGCGTTAAATTCGGCTGTAGCCTTTTGATATAACCGTAGTCTAAATGTTCGGCCGTAGCCTTTAGTCCCTGGGTGAGATGACGTCGACGTCTATATCGAGGGTATGCCTTTTAGGGGTCTTACAAGTTCGAATATATAGCCTCTGGCTTAATATCGGGGTATGCATTTTTCTAAGGTCTTACGATTTTTAGTATGCCTTGTTGAGGTCTTATGAATTTGACGTCGCCTCATGGAGGGCTTACTAGCTCGAAGTTTCCTCGTTGAGGTCTTATAAATTTTATGCTGCCTCATGGAGGGATTACTAGCTCGAAGTTGCCTCGTTGAGGTCTTATAAATTTGATGTCGCCTCGTGGAGGGTTTACTGGCTCGAAGATTCCTCATTGAGTTCTTACGAATTCAGGTGTTTGATTGCTCGATGAGCTGACTGTTGATGACAATCCCACAGTGTTCGAGAGTTTTTGGGCCTTGAGGAATCTTACGCGAAAGTAGTAAACATATTTGAGGCACAAAGCGTTTTGATGAGCAAAGAGGCTTCTTTGATTACTTGATATGTGTGTACATGTACGGATGCTTGATTATTCTACATGGACACGGTTCATTTGACCGTTTGTCCTATTAAAACATTGGTCTGTCGAGGCCTTCTTCGTCATAACTTGGTTTCTTTGAAAGGGTAACCTCCAAGGGTGACGACCCCCAGTATTCGAGATTGATTGAAGAGAAGCCTTGAATATTTGTTGAGTCTTCCTCAGGTAGCATATAGGTGTTGCCTCGTTAAAAACCTTGTCGGTAAAACCCTTTTGGGATAAGGCCCGATCTAAGGAAAAAAGAGTGCAATGCATTCTTTAAAACCCAAGGTCTTCAAGTTGGTAGAATATAGGTGTTCCCTCGTTAAAAACCTTGTCGGTAAAACCCTTTTGGGATAAGGCCCGATCTAAGGAAAAAAGAGTGCAACACAATCTTTAAAACCCAAGGTCTTCAAGTTGACGGATGCCCCGATTTCTCAATCGAACATCTGCAAAAGATCAGTGTGGAACATACAAATAAAAAGGGAGAAGGTTATACCTTGGAAATAATAGCGTTTGAGCATTGATATGTTTCAATTGATTTGCAGTTGCTCGCCTTCCATGGTGCTAAGTTTGAAGGATCCTTTGCCTACTACTCCAAGGACGTGGTACGGTCCTTCCCAGCTAGGGCCTAGTTTCCCTTCATTTGGGTTTCGAGTATTGAGGGTGACTTTCCTTAGAACCAATTCCCCGACCCCGAAATATCAGAGGTTTGTTCTTCTGTTGTAGTATCTTTTGATCCTTTTCTTTTGAGCGGTCATTCAGACTAACGCAACTTCGTGCTTTTCATCCAGTAACTCGAGGGCGGTGTTCATGGGCTCGTTGTTTGAGTCCTCAGAGGCGTGATGGAACCTGGCACTTGGCTCTCCAACCTCGACCAGTATTAATGCCTCGGACCCATATACCAAAGAGAACAGGGTCTCTCATGTGCTTGACTTTGAAGTTGTTCGATATGCCCATAGTACTTCGGGCAGCACTTCTCTCTATTTTCCCTTTGCAATCTCTAACCTTTTCTTTAGGTTTTGAATGATAGTTTTGTTTGTGGACTCGGCCTGACCGTTCGCACTTTGGTGGTAGGGCGTTGATAGGATCCTTTTAATTTTATGATCCTCGAGGAACTTCGTCACTTTGCTGCCGATGAACTGTTTCCCATTGTCACATGTAATCTCGGAGGGGATCCTGAATTGGCATATGATAAGGTCCCATAAGAAGTCGATGACTTCCTTTTCTCTTATCTTCTCGAAGGCATGCGCTTCTACCCATTTTTAGAAATATTCAGTCATAAATAAGATAAATCTAATTTTACCTGGCGCCGTTGGTAGGGGACCGACGATATCTATTCCCCATTTCACGAATGGCCATGGGGACAGGACCGAGTGCAGTTGTTCACTGGGTTGATAAATTATCAGTGCAAATCTTTGGCATTTGTCACATCTTCGAACAAATTCCTTGGTGTCTTTTTCCATGCTATCCCAGTAGTAACCTGCTCTGATTACCTTTCGAACTAGGGAGTTGGCTCCGGAGTCGTTTCCACAAGAGCCTTCGTGGATTTCTCGTAGCACATATTTGGTGTCCCCCGGTCCCAAGCATACTTCCAGTGGCCCGTCGAAGGTCCTTCTGTACAGTGTTCCATTCTCAACCAGTGAAAATCGGGCTGCCTTAGCTCGAAGGGCCCTCGATTCCTTTGGATTCGTGGGGAGCTTTCCATGTTTCAAGTAGTCAATGTACTTGTTCCTCCAATCCCATATTAGTCTTGTTGAGTTTACTTCAGTATGACCTTCTTCGATCACCGATTTGGATAGCTGCACAACAGTCCTTGGGAGTATGTCATCCTCTTCGACAGACAATCCCATGTTTGCAAGTGTATCTGCCTCGCTGTTTTTTTCTCGATGTACATGGATTAGGGTCCATTCTTTGAAGCGGTGCAATGTAACTTGAAGCTTGTCTAAATATCTTTGCATCCTATCTTCTCGAACCTCGAAGCTTCCGTTCACTTGGTTTACAACTAGAAGAGAGTCGCATTTTGCTTCGATGACCTCTGCTCCCAGGCTTTTGACCAGTTTGAGAGATGCAATCATAGCCTAATACTCGCCTTATTGTTAGTCAAGTTCGAAGTTTTTATAGATTGTCTAATTGTGCCACCCGTAGGTGATTTTAAAACTACGCCAAGACCGAACCCGTTCACATTCGAGGCACCGTCAGTGAAAAGGGTCCACACCCCAGATGACGTGTCTTCTTTCAACAAGAGTTCTTTCTCTACCTCGGGCACAAGGACAGGCGTAAAATCGGCCACGAAGTCCGCCAAAACATGGGACTTGATAGCCGTTCGAGGTTGATACTCGATGTCATACCCCCCGAGTTCGATGGCCCATTTGGCCAATCGGCCCAATAATTCGGGCTTATGCAAAATGTTTCGAAGGGGGTACGTAGTTAAACACATATACGATGTCATTGAAAATAAGGTTCCAATTTACGAGATGCACGTTTTAATGCAAAAGCTAATTTTTCTTAGTGTGGATACCTGGTTTCATCATCTCCTAAGGTCCGACTCACGTAATAGACAGGGAATTGCGTACCTTGTTCTTCTCGAACCACTACACCACTTACCGCTACCTCAGACACGGCCAAATATAAGTACAACGTTTCATCCTCCTTAGGGGTATGGAGTAGAGGTGGTCTCGAGAGATACCGCTTTAGTTCTTCCAAGGCATGTTGGCATTCCGGAGTCCACTCGAAATTGTGTTTCTTCTTCAGTAGGGAGAAGAAGTAGCGGCTCCGATCTGATAACCTCGAGATGAATCGGCCTAAGGCCGCTATCATCCCGGTCAGCCGTTGTACTTCTTTCACGTTTTTTACCACGGTGATTTCCTCGATGTCCTTGATTTTGTCGGGATTGATCTCGATTCCCCGGTTCGACACCATAAAGCCCAAAACTTTGCCCAATCTGACTCCGAAGGCGCACTTCTCAGGGTTGAGCTTCATGTTGTACCTTCTAAGGATATCGAATGATTCCTGCAAATGAGTCAAATGGTCTTCTGCGCACAGGGACTTAACTAGCATGTCATCAATGTAAACTTCCATAGATTTTCCTATTTGATGTTCGAACATCTTGTCAACTAGGCGTTGGTACGTGGCTCCCACATTTTTTAGCCCGAAGGGCATTACATTATAACAATATGTACCATACTTCATGATGAACGAAGTTTTTTCTTGGTCTTCCGGGTTCATTTGGATCTGATTGTACCAGCAGTAGGCATCGAGAAATGTAAGGATCTCGTGGCCGGCCGTGGCATTGATCAAGCGATCGATGTTGGGCAATGGGAATGAGTCCTTAGGGCATTTTTTGTTCATGTCGAATCCACGCACATTCTTAATTTATTTCCTTTTTTGGGGACTACTACATTAGCTAACCATTCTGGATATTTCACCTCCCTAATGGATCCTATTTTAAGGAGTTTTGTTACCTCTTCTTTGATGAATTCATGTTTTACCTCGGACTGGGGCCTCCTTTTTTGATTCACCTATTTGAACCTTGGGTCGACACTTAGTCGATGGGTGGTTACTTCCGGCGGGATCCCTGTCATGTCTAAATGGGACCAAGCGAAGAAATCAATGTTTTTAATAAGGAATTGAATGAGTTTTCTCCTAAGTTCAGGAGTTAATCCCATTCCCAGGTATACCTTTCGGTCTGGAAGATGCTCGATCAAAACAGCCTGTTCACGTTTTTTGACCGTCGACTTTGTTGCATCTGATTCTTCGAGGGCAACGAAGGATCGAGGAGTAATGAAGTCTTCTTCATCGTCCTCCATCAACTGTTCACAGGCCACTTTCCTCTCAGGGATCTGCTTGTATTTTGACTTCTCCGAAGCAGGAGATGTCGATGTTGATGTCATGTCGTGTACGAGGAACATCTCATTTGCTGCATGCTGCTCTCCGTACACCGCCTTCACACCATCTTTTGTTGGGAACTTCATAATTTGATGAAGAGTTGATGGTACTGCCCTCATTCTATGTATCCACGACCTTCCAAGTAAGGCATTGTACCTCATATCACTTTCGATGACATAAAACTTGGTATCTTGAATTGTACCAGCCACGTTGACTGGGAGGATGATTTCCCCCTTCGTTGTCTCACCCTCCATGTTGAATCCATTGAGGACTCGAGAGGTGGGTGCGATCTGATCGAGCAGTCCGAGCTGCTCCACAACTTTCGACCTGATTATGTTAGCCGAAATACCTGTATCCACGAGTACACGTTTAATTTGAACTTTATTCAAAAGGAAAGAGATTACCTGTGCATCATTGTGAGGCTGAGACAATGCCTTAACATCTTCTTCACCGAATGTAAGAGCATCCTCGGGTATGTAACTTCAAGTTCACTTTTTCGTTGTGATAGATACTTTTGTCCGTTCAAACACGGGCCCCTGCGGGATGTCGAATCCTCCAACGATCATATGAATGATGTGTTTCGGTTCTTCCTGTTCGCCTCTCTTTTTCAAAATTGATTCTTAGCTCGGTTAAGGAGCTCTCGAAGGTTCCCTTTGCTTATAAATCGGGCTACCTATTCTCGAAGCTGTCTATAATCCTCGGTTCTATGACCGTGAACACCGTGGTATTTGCATATTAAGTTGGGTTCCTTTGGGAAGGATCTGACTGCACGGGCTACGGCCACCTGGTATCCTTGATTTTACTTACGGATGATACGACATCTGAGTCATCAATGTTAAAGTTACATTCATTGGTCTTGACTGCCTGTCGAACCTGGTTTTACTCATAAGTCCCTGGGAATTTCTGCCTTGATCCGTCTCTAGATCATTTCGAGGTATGTCCCATCTGAAGTGTTTATTCGATCTCCGACGTATGGTTGGTATCTCTCCTTGCTCGGCCTTAGCTCCGTTTCCGCATTCCTTGGTTCTTTTGCTAAAAGCCTGCTCTGATATACTGAACCCAAGGGGGCTCCCAATTAGTTGTATTCGTGCACATTTCTTTCGGTATCAGAGCCTAAGTCGTTATGCACATCATAGCGTGAGGCCATATTGACGAGGAGAAAGAAAGGATTGAATTTCTTTGATCTCTGTGAATAATGATGCCTTACAAATGATTAGGATTTCCCCTTATATAGTAGAGGAATTATTCTTATGGTATAATTCTAATTATAGAAGGAAATCATGTAATTATCTAATTAACCACTCCTAATTTGATCTATTCCGACATATACGCCATCATCCTCGACCAGTCACGGATATCTCGCTCTTTTGTTATTATGTCATCTCCGATATCACTCGTTGTCTGTCTCTCTTGGCATCGAATGTTACCAACCCTGATCTCGAACTCGATGCCTCAACTTCGTGGTTTAGTCAAAATCGATCTTCGATTCAATATTCCAGTCTCGATAGAATGGTAAAATTGAGTGGCCCCGATTTCAACCATATACAGATAGTCCTCTCATTGTTTGGAGCGTAATGACAAGAAACGAATTGAGCTTCCGAATTTTTGGACCTCGACAAATTGTGACGTCATCCCCGTAACGTAAGCGATAGAAGTGACCGAAACGTTCCATCGGTACAGTTCCTAAAATCATTAATGAGCGTCACTTGGTGGTCGGCCACTAGTGCTGTTGAACCGACACCGTAAATCCATAAATAGGCCTTCTCCACGTTGAATAAAACTTTACTTTCACTTTCTTCTAGTCTTCTAAGTTTTTACCTCTCCCAAGCTCTTCCTTTCTACTAATCTTCATGTTCCACAAACAATCTTCAAGCACCAAATCATTCTACATCCTTCTTTCCTTAAACTCATAAAAATAACAAAAACATCCAAAACAGCTCCCCAAAAGGAGAAAGCTTCTTCTTCTTGGTAGGCCGGTGACAAAATGACGGTGGATCCGGTCCCTGAGGAGTGTGTTCCTGGCCCGTGTATTCTTAAATCTGATTTCAAGATCGATAAAGCTTCCTCGGTCCTTGGTCGATGCAAGCATGTGTCGAGGTACATTTGCTCGATAACTATGGGGTACCTCGAGCAGATTAAGAAAGACTGCAACTGGGGGATAAAGTGGAAGTGATTCCATCCACTGAAGAAAGTATTACCTCTCATGTGGAAGGGTATCTGAGTGTTTACACTTACCCTTAACGCTAGGCCCCCTCGACCCTGTTATCATCGACTTCTCCCGTCAATAACAGGTGACCTTAGGCCAAACCCATCCTTCCTTTTGGCGCATAATCAATATGCTCTGATTCTTTGCGAGCAAAGCCGAGGGGATGGCATTCACTGTCGACCACCTCGTCAGGTTGTACAACCCCCACATCTATCAAGGATTGATCAAACTCCAGTGTGAGGCAACCAAGGTGTTGTTCTCGAACATCGGCGAGGAAAAAGATCGAGGCTGGATGGGTAGGTTTGTTTGAGTGAAGACCTATGACCTCATCCCAGTAGAGAAGATGTCCTTTCCTGAGAAAAAGAACACGAATGGTAAGTACTGTTTCGCTATTAACTTTCATGCATTGTTTTGTTCCCCTGCTTTATTAATGCCTTCTTTCACCATGCAACGATTTCTTGGATACCTCGAACGATCCCCAACCTAGAGAGTTGGGTCCCAAAATTGGCCTCAACCTCCACTTATGCTGAGCGATGTTGGCGCGATTTGGCAAAAGGCCGATGAGAGGCAAAGAACCATGGTAAGATTCCTTTTTATGTATTCGATGATATGATAATATCTTTTATACTTATTCAACTTCCTTGTGTGTAGGCCTGAGCAAGGATGCGGCCATAAGGCCTCTGTCTGGTGAGGAGGAGGAGGAGGCTTCGGTTCCGAAACCGGCAAAGGATAATAAGATAAAAAGGGTTTCAACCACTAAGGACCCGAAACCCAAGCAAGCGCTTGATTAGTAAATTGAGGATAGATATTGCTGCCCTCCCTGCCCATGAAGTTCCGGAGCTAAGGGAGGAAGAAGTAGAAGATGAAGATGGTGGCTCGGTGCACGTGACCCGAGCAAGGAAAATTATCAGTGCCTCCAAGGCCACTGAATCGGTGGAGGTTGGTGTGACCCCGCCTCGTGCTGAGGAGACCTTGGAGAGGGATTCGGGAAAAGTCCCCGAATCGCCTGAGATCGAGGCTGCCTCCTGTCAAACGACGAGCATATCCAAGGGGCTGGTCTCGAGACTCCTTGAGTTGAAAAAAACACACCAAGTGAATCACTTGGGGCAGTGAAAGTAGGTCATTCACCAACCCTTCCTGCCTTTTAGGAAGAGGCGATACGGGATGCTCAATCTTTGAGTACTCCCGAAGTAGGCGGAGTCCCCGGTGGAAAGGATCCCTTTCGAGATTTCTTTGTCGGGGTTGTATATGTTTCTGACTTGAATGACGCATCCAACCTCTTCAAAGAGGCCCAACGACTCCTGAACCAGGTAAGTTTAGTTCCCTTGTTGATGGTATATTCTTCTTTTTTTTGTCTAACACCCTTCCTTTTCCATACAGGCTTTTTTGATGTCTCAGACTGAACTAAGCCAGTGCGAGACCGACCTCCAAAGGCTTTTGGAGGAGAGGAATGCCCTCAAACTCCACTGTTGGGTAAGGATGAAGAGATTAAGGTCCTCTGAGCCGAACTGGCTAAGGCTCACAAGGAGCAAACCAACTTGATCGAGTAGGTAATGGACGCTAACAGTTCGATATCGCAACTGGAGCAAAATATCAAGAGAATCGAGTAGCTCAGTGAGGAGGTCAATCAGGTGAAGGCTGAGTCCTAAGGGTGGAAGGAATGCATGGACCCCCTTCCTTCAGAGAAGGAAATTGGTCGGCTCAGGCAAAGAGGACAGAGGAGTTCGAGTCTCAGTTGGCTTCTGAACTCCCAAGGCCCAAGCTGAGGCCGACAAAGAAAAATCCGAGCCTGATAAGATGGTGGTCAGTTATCGGGCCGATGCTGAAGTCGCTCAAGTCCACGTGAGGGAGGCTGCATAGACTGCTCAAACTCGAGCACATTGGATTTCCAAACTTGCTAAATGCCAATCTCAGAGGGAGACCCTCGAGGAGATCCATGCTCGAGGCTTCGATCTTACCGAAGAGATAGCGCAGGCAAAAGAACACGAAGCTCATTCTAGAATATTGGCTTCTTTTGATGACAACGACGATGATAATGACAATGGCAGCAAGAGTGGTTCCGATAATGGTGATGAGCCCAAGGATGAAGCTGCCCCCGAGGAAGTAACTACCCCCGAGAATAGCTAGGGGCTTTTGTATTTTTTTCTTTTTTCTTTCTTTTGTGTAGGACCCTGGTTGGACCTTTGTAAATACCTTCATATATATAAATCATTTACTTTTTTAACTTTGTCTTGCTTTTTGACTTGTGAAAATTCTGATTCTCTTTATGCCTTGTGATAATTTTTATATACTTTATGCTTTGACAGGATTTTGACTCACTCATACTTTGGCCTAAGTCAGACAAATATAGTCTTTGTAGTCAAGTGAGCACTTGCTCGAACTCGAAGTAGTAAAACCCTTAGGTTTTAGTTGAGTGACGATGAACTATCGAACTCAAATATAATGGTCCTTTGGCTCTTGAATCGGGCTGATATGGCCTTAGAAGAGTTGTTTTTTCCCTTTTCGGCTTAAAAAGGTTAATCATATAAAAATTTGTTATGCCTTAGCACGAAGTAAGTCTGTACCCGTTGGGTTTTATCGGGGTTTAATGTTATTGAAACCCTTTGCTTTTTTGTTCCTTAGAATAATTTTGTTCAGTAGTAAATTGTTCGAAGGTTCGAACAGTTCGATACCCCTTAAGGTTTTTTGAAGGTTGACGTTGTCGAAGCCTTTTGATTATTTTGCCTAGGGTAGCGTTTTTAACCAGTTTATAAAAGAATTTGAAAGCCTATTTTTATTGCGGAATTTGAACGTCTCTAAACCACGCTAGTTTGGCCGTAGCCTTAGGATCTTTCTCTTGGGCATGTTTTCCCAATTATAGTTCGAACTTGTTTGAAGTTTTACTCCCCGAGTAGGGTGGCCTTGGCCTATAAAATTGAGGATTTCCCTTTTAAGGTCTTACGGTCTCAAAGTTTAGTAATTCGAGCATGTCGATTTTTGAACGGTAGCCCCCGAGTGCGGGGTTTATTGTTGGAGCTTTAGTTGCAATCGGCCCTTGAGCCAGTTTCCGCAATAAATCATAAGTATGAAGTTGTAAAGTAGAAATTTCACTAAGGCACGGAACACCTAGTAAGGATAAAATATTTTTTTCAATAGATCATACATGCGTACATATTTTTCCATTAGGGCTCGAGTAATCTACATGGACACAGTTCTTTCGACTATTTGGCCCTTTACAAAACTTATCTATCCAGACCCTGTTGACATGAAGTATTTTCCTTGAAAATATAATATTTGAGGGTGATGCTCCCCAGTATTCGAGGTTGATTGTAAAGAAGCCTCGGATACTGTTGAATTGCTCTAAGTTAGCGCAAACAGTGGTTGCCTCATTTAAAACCTTACCAGAAAAACCCATTTGGGATAGAAATCGGTCGAAGGGAAAAAGAGTGCAATGCATACTTTTAGACCTAAGGACTTCGTGTTTGGAGTGAACTTTGATGACTTCGATCGAACACTTGCAACAAGTTAGTATAAAATTCAAATGAAAAAAGAGAAGGTTATACCTTATCAATAGTATCGCTTGAGGAATGCTATGTTCTAATTATTCGGCAGTTGTTCGCCGTTCATCGTGCGAAGTTTCTAAGATCCGTTTCCGATGATATCGAGGACTTGATACGACTCTTCCTAATTTGGGCTGAGTTTTCCTTCATTCGGGTATCGAGTATTGAGGGTGATTTTTCTCAGAACTAAGTCCCTGATTCTAAAGTGGCGTAGATTGGCTTTTCAGTTGTAATACCTTTCGATGCGTTGCTTTTATGCGTCCATTCGGACGAGCGCGGCTTCCCATTTTTCATCTAATAATTCAAGGCTTGTATTCATAGCCACATGATTTGACTCTTCCGCTATGTATCAAAACTTGACGCTTCCCCGACCTCAACCAGGATCAGAGCTTCGACACCATATACTAAGGAGAACAGTGTTGCCCCCATACTAGATTTTGACGTTGTTCGATATGGCTAAAGGGCTTCGGGTAAAATTTCTCTCCATTTTCCCTTAGCTTCGTTCATTCTTTTCTTTATATTCTGAATGATGGTCTTGTTTGTTGATTCGGCCTGTCCGTTTCCACTAGGATGATACAGCATCGATAAGATCCTTTTTATTTTGTGATCTTCGAGAAACTTTGTTATTTTTCTACCGATGAATTATTTTCCATTGTCGCATACGATATCGGCATATAGTGTATTATTTTCCATTCTCTGAATTTCTCGAAGGCCCGTGCTTCAAACCACTTAGAGAAATAGCTAGTCATAAATAAAATGAATTTAGCTTTATGATGAGCCGATGGCAGAGGGCCGACGATATCCATTCCCCATTTCATGAACATCCATGGGGATATGACTGAATGAAGTTGCTCTCCGGGCTGGTGGATCATCGATGCATATCTTTGGCACTTGTCACATTTTTGAATGAATTCTTTAGTATCATTTTCCATATTGGCCCAATAGTATCCTGCTCTGATGACTTTTTGAACTAGTGATTCAGCACCATAATGGTTTTTGCAATTACCCTTGTGAACTTCTCGTAGGACGTAGTCGGTGTCTCCCGGGCCCAAACATATTGCCAACAGTCCATCAAACATCCTACTGTATAATGTTCAATATTCGACCAATGCGAATCGTGCGACCTTTGTTCGTAGAGTCCACGATTCCATAGGGTGCGACTGAAGCTTTCTATTTTTCAAATACTTGATATATTTATTCCTCCAATCCCAAGTTAGGCTTGTGACTTTATTTCGGCATGGACTTCTTCAATTACTGACTTCGAAAGCTGTACGACAGTCCTAGAGCTAATTTTGTCATCTTTGACTAATGACCCCAAATTTGCGAGGGCATCAAATTCACTATTCTATTCTCGAGGCACACGTTGTAGGGTCCATTCTTTAAACCGAAGTAGCGTTACCTGCAGTTTGTCCAAGTACCTTTGCATTCGATCCTCTCGAACCTCGAAGGTTCTCTTGACTTGGTTTACCATAGGTAAGGAATCACATTTGTCCTTGATGACCTCTATTCCCAAGCTTTTAGCTAGTTTGAGACCTACAATCATGGCCTCATACTCGACCTCATTGTTAGTCAACTTAGAAGTTCTGGTGGATTGTCTAATTGTATTGCCTGTGGGCATCTTCAAAACTATGCCTAGCCCGAACCCCTTTACATTTGAAGCGCCATATGTAAAAAGGGTCCACACCCCCGAAGATGTACCCATTTTTAATAACACTTCCTTTTCGACCTCGGGTATGAGGGTTGGCGTGAAGTTGGCCACGAAGTCTGCTAAGATTTGAGATTTGATGACCGTTCGGGGTTGATACTCGATATCATACCCACTGATTTCGACGATCTATTTGGCCAATTTTTCCGAGAATTCGTGATTATTCAAAACATTACGAAGAGGTAAGTGGTCACCACACAAATTGGGTGACATTGAAAATATGGTTTTAATTTCCTACAGGCGCTTATTAAAGGAAGCACTAATTTTTCTAAGTATGGGTACCAGATCTCGGGCTTACCTAAAGTTCGACTAACATAGTAAACAGGAAATTGTGTACCTTGTTCTTCTCGAACTAGGACCCCACGTACCGCGACTTTCGAGACTGCTAAATATAAGTAGAGTTGCTCGTCCGCTTTCACAGTATGAAGCAATGGTGGGATCGAGAGGTACCGCTTCAATTCTTCCAATGCCTATTGGCTCCGGGGTCCAAGCAAAACTATTCTTCTTTTTTAACAGGGAGAAGAACTTGTGGCTTCGATCTGAAGACCTCGAGATTAATCGGCCTAAGGCGGCTATTCGTCCTATTAATCTTTGCACGACCTTAACTCTATCCATGACTGTGATGTCTTTGATTGTCTTGATTTTATTGGGGTTGATTTCAATTCCCCGAGTTGACACCATAAAGCCGAGGAACTTGCCCGAACCAACCCCGAAAGCACATGTTTTGTGTTGAGCTTCAAGTTGTATTTTCTCAACATGTTGAAGGTTTCCTGCAAATGTGTTAAATGGTCCTCTGCGCGCAGGGACATAACTGGCATATCGTGAATATATACCTCCATTGATTTACCTATTTGTTCTTTGAACATTTTGTTCACTAGCCATTGGTAAGTAGAACCAGCATTTTTTTAGTCCAAATGACATTACGTTACAACAATATGTGCCATATTTAGTAATGAACAAAGTCTTTTCTTCATCCTCCGGGTTCATATGAATTTAATTTTACCTGGAGTAGGTGTCAAGAAAACTAAGGATCTCGTGACCGGCTATGGCATCGATCATGCGATCGATATTTGATAAAGGGAAAAAGTCTTTGAGACATGCTTTGTTTAAATCTGTATAATTTTTCACATCCTAAGTTTGTTCCCTTAAAGACTATAACTATGTTTGCTAACCACTCACGACACTTGATTTCCTGAATGGATCCTATTTTGGGAACTTTGGTCACGTCATTCTTGATGAATGCATGTTTTACCTTGGACTGGGGCCTTCTCTTTTGTTTCACCAGCCTGAACTTCAGGTCTAGGCTCAATCGATGTGTTGTGATCTCCGGTGGGATCCCTTTCATATCTAAGTGAGACTAAGAAAAACAATTCATATTATCGATATGAAATTTAATGAGTTTTTCCTAAGTTCGGGGGTTAACCCCGTACCCAAGTATACCTTTCGATCGGGTAGATATTCGATCAATATGACTTGTTCCAGCTTTTCAACTGTTGATTTAGTGGCGTGGTAATCCTCGGGGATTATAAAGGATCGGGGAGTCCAATAGTCCTCGTCCTCATCCGTTCTCTGCTCCTCCGACTGGGTCGAGGCTGGTTGCTATGGTTGCTATTGAGCCTCCTATTTTCCTTTGGCCTCTGATACCTTTCTTAACAAAAGCGCCGATATTGGTATTACCTCATCAACCATAAACATTTATTTTGCAGTGTGTTGTTCCCCATATACTGTTTTTACTCCATCCGGCATTGGGAACTTCAGTAATTGGTGAATAGTTGAAGGGATTGCCCTCATATTGTGAATCCAGGGTCTTCCGAGCAGGGCGTTGTATCTCATATTTCCCTCGATTACATGGAACTTGATTTATTGAATAGTCCCAACCACATTTACAAGTTAAATAATTTCAACTTTAGTTTTTTCGCTGGCCATGTTGAAACCAATCAGGACCCGAGCTGCGGGTACGATTTGATCTTGTAGAGCTACTCCATGACCCTCGATCGGGTAATATTTGCCGAGCTCCCTAAATTAATTAAAACACGCTTAACTTGAATTTTATTCATAAAGATAGAATTTACCAGAGCGTCATTGTGGGGTTGAGATATTCCTTTTGCTTCCTCATCGTTGAATGATATGGTGCCTTCTGGCACATAATCTCAGGTTCATTTTTCTATAATAATCGATACTTTAGTGCGTCTGAACACGGGCCCTTGTGGATTATCGACCCCACCAACGATCATATGGATCACATAATGTGGCTCTTCCTGCTTGTTTTTCCTGTTGGCGTCCCTTTCTCTAAAATGGTATTTGGCTAGATCGTTCAAGAACTCTCGAAGGTGGCCCTCGTTGAATAGACGGGCTAACCACCTCCCTTAGTTTCCTGCAGTCTTCGGTTCTGTGGCCATGTGTACTGTGGTTGTTTTATTTGATGGGGGTTTCTTTTGGGAAGGATCGATTTGAAGGGGCTTGGGCCATCTAGTATCTTTGATTCTCCCAATGGAAGAAATATTACTTGATGCGTCGATGTTGAAGTTGTACTCTGATAATCGTGGTGCCTCTGTGGGATCGACATGCTTATCGAAATGACTTTTTCTCAAGAGTCCTCGAGAACTCTGTCCTTGATTTCTCCTTCGATCATTTCGGATAGGATTGCATCCTGGACCGTTGTTTCTGTGATCTGCATTGTATGGATGATATCGGTCTCTGTTCGATCGAGGTTCCCTGTCGATATGCCTCTGATTTCTGCCTACGGGCATGTTCGGATAAACGGAACTGGAAAGGGTTCCCAATTGGTCATCCTCGGCCCTGATCTTCGATTGGTACCGATTATGTACATCGACCCAGTTTACCGCCGGGTCTTCGATTAAATTCTGCTTCAGTTGACATGATGCCACCGAACTTCGTTTGTTCAACCCCTGAGTAACGGCTTGAAAAACCCAATCGTTGGTGAGCAGTGGTAATTCAATGTGTTCCATCTGGAACCGAGATATGAACTCTCTCAGCATTTTCTTATCCTTTTGCTTCACTTTGAAAAGGTCAGATTTGCTCGTCGCAACCTTTATGGCACCGACATGTGCCTTTACGAAAGAATCTGCAACCATGGCGAATGAGTCGATGGAATTCGGTGGTAGATTATGATACTATATTATTGCTCCCTTCGATAGAGTTTCTCCAAATTTCTTTAGTAGGACAAATTAGATCCCATCATCTTACAAATCATTTCCTTTTATGGTGCATGTATATGAGGTGACATGCTCATTGGGATCGGTGGTCCCATTGTACTTACAGAGCTCAATGCTGATTTTGTATAGGAGCTCAATGTATAGGAGGTGACATGCTCAGGTTCGACCCCACTCGGCGTTCCATGCTCATTTTGTAGCTTTGCAATAGCAGCTTGTTGAGTCTGTAACATTCTCGAATATTACTTGGAGGCTGACTCTTCCACCCTACGCACCTCGAACCAGATCGGCATTCTCTGCGTACGCTTCCATCGAGATCAGCGCCTAGATTTGCATTTAAGGCGATATGCGAATTTATGTCGATTGTATTGGCAATTGGTTCTACGAGGCACCTCGATCCCTAGGGCGGCTATGTTTTCGTTTTTCCCATGAAATCTGAGGCCGTTGTCAGCATGTGTGGGTGATGTTTGTGAGTTTGACATGTTTTATCCTGAAAAAAAAATACTTACAAGAACAAGCGTAAAATAATGTATGTTATCGGAATCAGTATTGAACAATCACTATTAGCCTTTGCCCCATGGTGGGCACCAAATTATTTACCCTAAAATTTAGATAACAATAAAACTTATATTGTGGTTTTAAGGATATGTGATTTCACTCAATACAAATTAATAAATATGAAGATAAATGACCGAATTGAATTGTAAGTAAAGCAAACCAGTGTTCAAACAGAACTTCAGCCCACGAGTCGAAGTACTCTTGAACTGATAAGTGCAAGGACAGTAGAAAAATAGAGTAAACTGATGAACAATAATGTACGAGATAAAGAAAGAATTGTATTGCTTTAATCTCTGTGAATAATGATGTCTTACAAATGATTAGAATGACCACTTATATAGTAGAGGAATAATACCTATGGTATAATTCTAATTACAGAAGAAAATCACGTAATTAGCTAATTAACCACTCTTGATTTGATTCGTTCTGACATTTACGTCGTGATCCTCGACCAGTAACGGATATCTCACTCTTTTGTTATTATGCCATCTCCGATATCACTCGGTGTCTATCTCTCTTGGCTTCGATTGTTACAAACCTCGACTTCGGAAGAGACTTCGATCTCGAACTCGATGACTCAGATTCGTGATTTAGTCGAAATCGATCTTCGATACAATATTCCAGTCTCGATCAAAGGATAAAATCGGGTGGCCCCAATTTTAACCGTGTACAGATATTCTCGAGAAGGAAAGGAGATTGCAATTTTGGCAGACACGGGAATAATATATGTCACGGTGTTAGCATTTCGGTCCTTTCGGATAGCCGAATACGTGACATCAAAGTCAAAGGCATATGTGGAGGACAAACTGGGCAATGCTTTCTCAACTTCACTTATTTATTGTTGATTTATATTTACCTTTTGTGATTCAATGAAATTAATTTCATCAATGTTACGGTAGATGAAAAACTTAGCAATTATCTCGTAAATACATGATTGGTGTGTTTAGAATTAATAGGGGAAGTGTATAGTTAACCACTATTTAGAGAAGTCTTTATTCTTCAGACATTGTGTAAAATGTATTACTTTTTAGTAAGTGCTTAATAATCTTTTACCTGTTCAGACGAAAATACCCATGTGATTATGCAATAAACCAGAACGCAGTACTGCATTAATGATCTTATAGTTCCTTTAGTGGCTACAACTACTTGGACACTTATCTGAGCACATATACAAATATGTGTTGCTTCTATATAGATTCATACACCACACTTTGGTTTCTTCTATCAATTTTTTGTGCCTATTTGACAGTTATTGCCCCTGCTAATTACACACAATTTGTTTTCTTATTTTCTTCTTACTGGGTTTAAGAATTTATTCCCATTGGTGAGTATGTAGAACTACATTGACATGTCTACCACAAAACGAAAATTAACATTCTTTTTGCATCAAACAAATGAAAATTAAGAAATGAGTATCATCAAACACATGTAATTATTAAGGACATGGTGTTCTTAATATCATGAATGATGTATAAATATTAAAGACATGGTGTCCTGAACTTCATGAATGTTGTGTAAATATTAAGGACGTGGTGTCTTTAACTTCATGAATGTTGTGTAAATATTAAGCACAAAGTATCATGTATTTGCACTTTCCATTATTAAACTTTAGGATATCATGTATTTAACTTCATATGTACAGTGTAAATGTTTAGAACATGACGTCCTTAACTTCATATGTGCAGTGTAAATGTTAAGGACTTGGTGTCCTTAACTTCATATGTGCAATGTAAATGTTAAAGACGTAGGGCCCTTAACTTTATGAGTGTTGGTAAATATTAAGGACATAGTGTCCTTAACTTCATGAATGTTGTACAAATATTAAAGAAAAAGTGTTCTGTATTTGCACCTTCCATTGTTAAACTTTAGGATATCATGTCCTTAACTTCATATGAGCAATGTAAATGTTAAAGACACATCGTCCTTAACTTCATATGTGCAGTGTAAATATTAAGGACACCATGTCGGTGTCCTTAATATTTACACAACAAAAGGAGGATCGCTATTGGGAAATATCTTCCTCCTCTTGGTGTAAAACGTCTTTTCATATTCATTTACTAGAGTAATGATTATTGTACCTCAACATTAAAAATACTGAATTTAAAAAGTGATTATCCTACGCCATTTAGCCGAACTAATAGTGCGGTAACATGCATAAGATTATGTGGAAGTTTACTTTCAAATTTTGGAATGATCATACTCAGTATCTTATCTGGGAGGATCATGTTTATACTGGAAAATTATTTTTATAATTTTGAGATCATGAGAATGAATAGTATTATATATTTGTTTAAACGCTTATCACTTTTATAAATTTGATGTCTTTGAGAGAAGCATGATATACTTTGTGCGTCATGCCGAACTATGGTTTTTACTTTTCATATGTGTTATGGAAACCTAGGCTCTTGAAATATTCAAAATGCGGGGGTGCTTGGCTTGTGATTAGAAGTCAATGTTAAACTTAGTATCTTATATAATATGAAGAACTTGAGATATAATTTGGTGTATATATTGACATATATAAGACTGATTATTTTGTACTAAAATTTGAATTGTTGCCTTTCATAAAATAGCAGAAATTGAAAAGTTGCGACTTTTCATTAAAAAATGTCTTTACACTAAAGTATATGGTGATTATATTGTGATAGTTTATTTATATATTAACTGGAAACCATGATATGAACGATATAATATAAACAAAAAGGTTTCTATCTTCATCAATCGAAATGAAGGATCTTGAACAAGTCAATATCACATTAGGTATCAATATAAAAGAAATAGTGGGGTTATTTTTTGAGTTCCCAGAAGTAAATCAGCTTATCATTGCCCAACTAAAGTCTAGCCGAAGTTCTGCCTGAAAGTCTATCCGTAAAAAATAATACCTTTTTTTTGGATCTCATTATTTTGAAAACTGAGTAAGTGCTTATTAAAGTTAGTCACTTAAACATAAAAGAGTAAGTGCCCATTTGATCCAAGATCGAGATAAGTAATTAAGAATGACGAATATGTTATAGCTTAAATTGTGTACGCAAGCGCTATTGCAAGGTCAGTGACCGAGTTATCTTTGTTCATCGAGAAAACTAAGATTTTGCTATTTTAGAAGGATATACCAATGCAAATTGGATATCAAGTTTGGTGAGACCACAATTCACCATAGTTGGGTGTTTACCTCGGGAGGAGGTGCAATGTAACGACCCGATTCGTCATTTTGAACTTTAGCATGTCGTTTGGCTGTTTGAGACTTTGAGTAGTGTCACTTCATGTATTATGACTTGCACGTGTGGTTAGTTTCGATTTTCGAGAAGTTCGGAGTTAATTTGGAAGACTAATTTTCAATTCGGATGTTTTAAGTTGCATAAGTCGGAACAATAATTCTCAATTCATACGTGAAAGTGCGCCATAAAAAAATTGATGAAAGCTCAAAAATGAAATGTTACATCCCGCATTTTTGTACGTTAAAGCTTCATCATAAGTTATTCGACGTAAGTGGGGGTGAGATTATTTTGAGTGTATAAGTATTATGCTATTTCAAACAAGGGATAAGTAAATTCGTGAATGTGAGAGGGTAAAAAAATCGAAAAAAATGAGTTTCGTCGAAGTTTGACAATTTGAGATAAAATACGGTCCGAGCTATACCCCATATTTATGGACTAATGTCATACAAGACATCACATAACCATGATAGTAAGGTGTATAAGGTATGTTAAAATGAGTAGTATTTTAAGTAATTTAAAATAATTCTCAATTATATGAATAATTGGATAATCAAGAATTTTAGTGAGAGATTAATTAAGTAATTATGCTAATTGAGTAATTAAGCAAAAAAAAAATGGATAATATTAAGTGCTCCCATGTGGCAGCAAACAAAAGTGACTCAAAAATATAATATGTGTCTCTTGGTTCATGAAGACTATGTGGCACAGTTAAGAAAATTATTTGGCCAAGTAACCATTATCAAGTGGGGCCCACACCACTATAATAAAGAGCCTCTCTAATTCATTTGAGAGAGATATCATACAGAATTGCATCGGTAACGTGATTAGCTAATACAAAAGGCTTCTCTAATGAAGATGGTCATTACTACTGAAGGCTTCTCCAACGAAGATGGTCATTACTTACTAATACTAAGTAACGGATGAAAATTCTTCAACAAATTCATACAAGATCCCATTATGCGCGAGACGCAATTTTAAGAAAGCACGATATAATCATTCTCAAGAATATCATACAGATTTTTCCTACTTCGATTTTTTTGTCACGTGTTTTGTCGCGATTATCGTGTGTTAGATGGATTGTCAAGAGAACCGGCTCAGGTATGTTAAGGCTATCCCTTCTTTCTTTTTGGCATGATCCATCCAATACAAATAAAATGAGAAAATGCACAACTTCCATAAATGACTCTATTCATGTAATAGACATGCTTATGTTCTTGATTCCCCACGCGTCCTATTATTCTATCATCTGTTCATGGGTCTCAGAAAATAAGTATGTTGATAAAGTTTACTTCATGATTTTAATCAAAGGCGTAATTGTCTTATGACACTCTAAAAGCTTTTATTGACGTACTTCGCATGCATTGTTGTAGCTCCAACTCTTAGTACTCCCCTAAAGAGGGGAATATGGAGCGATGTGGCATGAAGTCAAAATTTAGTGGTTCTAGTAATCATGGAATGGTAAAGGAAGAATGCGGTAAAAAAAATAAAAAAGGAATGAGATTACACTTATTCAAATTCTACAGATATGTTACGACTCCAGAACATTATGCAAACACGATGTCAAGGAGAGGATGTAAGGGTTCCTGCCTGAAATGTTATTGATAGATAATGAGCCAGTGGGAGACGTAAGTTAAGACAAAGGAAATAACCCAAGAAAGATTACACAGAGTATTAATATAAGAATGGGCCAACGAGTAGTTAGTAGTTGATTCAGGAAGAGCCTAGTCATGGCTAGACAAGAGATCACAGACAAATCAGTAGATCGTGCAAGATAAACATATTAAAACCCAACATAGTGAATTCAGCCTCGCAGTTATCACGTTGTAACGCTTGAGAAATATTCAGATAGGATTCAGGGTAGTTAAACGTACCATATAAGTGTTACGAAAATAAAAGAGAATGCCACTGGAAAGACAATCAAAATATTAGTTCAGAAGCAACCCTACAAGAATAAGGGCACGAAAATAAGTAACTACGAATAACAATAGGCAGGGAAGAACATCAAAAATTCCATCGAGTATTCGATGTAATAAGCTCGCAGCTTTACAAGAGTTAGAGGGTCCTTATGTACTACAATGAAAGACTAGCTGAGGAAATAAGGACGAAAAATTCAACCTAAGATCAATGACCTAAAGAGGAAATGGTCTTGTAACAACAGTCTCACAACAACATTATATGCACTCTATAAGAAAGTGGCACCTATCGTGGCTAATGAACAGGAAGAAGAAAAAAATCAAAAAGAGATATTCAAGATCATATGGGTCGTGTGGAATTCAAATGTGTGTGGGAATTAAGATGAGCCAAGTATTCAGGCAAGAAGTGGCAGAAAGACGAGGAAAAGTAATTGCTTACATTTAAAGAAAGTTGAGAAGGTACGAAAGGGAATATTCGATCAGCGATCTAGAGTTAGTTACGTTATAAATGCACTTAAATTTCAGAGTATTGTCCATGCATCATATATGTTGTTAATCATACATCTGTAGAAGACTACGGTATTATTTAAAAGAAAGAATTAACTCTAGGCCATAGACAAAGGATTAAATTATTGGATGATTGTATCATGGATATTCCATAGTGCCTGGTGAGTGGTGATTTTACCACTCGTTTTAGCCTCTTTTCGTTAGATTTTGCATCACTGAATGATAACATGAGATCTTTTATAGTGTGTATTGCTCGAATTTTAGGGAAATGATGCCATGAAGTGGTTGGTGTTGAATTGGAGTGGAGTTTAGCACAAAGTGGTAAAAAATGCACAAAACCTCCCGTGATTTCGCACCTGCGGACTCTGGGCCGATGGTGCGACCTCGCACCTGCGCAGAATGGAATGCACCTGCGAAGAGGAGCTAAACTGTATAAAACTCACACCTGCGAAGTAGTTCACGCACCTGCGGAACCGCAGGTGCGACGTTTCATCCGCATATGTGGAGATTGCTAAAGATACCCAGAATCGCACTTGTGATGGTGAGTCCACTTCTGCGGAGCCGCACCTGAGAGGAATCTTCTGCAGGTGCGGTCAACGGGCATCATGACTGTACAGAATTGTGAAATAACATTGTCTTATTTCTAACTCACATATACTCGACCTAGCAGATCTTTTGGCATATTTTTGACATTGTAAAACATATTTTGAGTCTTGGAGACTAAAGAAGAACAAGTCTTGAAGTTAGGGTTTGCGCACACACTTGGGATTTGAAGATTTCAACCTTGTGGTTAAGGATTTCTTACCCATTTATGTTTGTTTCTTCATTTCCTTGATTTGTATTGAATATTTAAATGTGTAGTATTCCAACACTTGAATCTTGTTTATGGAAATATTCATATTTAAAGTGTGGATTAAATACATTGTTGTGCTTATGTATTGAATGATTTTCATATATTTATGAAGTGAGTTATTGTTACTTTAATTATTCTTGTTCTTTAATGTTTCCAAAGGGATTAGCTAACCCTAGGACTCGCCCATTAACTCCGAATTAATTTTGGAAAAGATAATTTGGGGTTGGGAAAGATTAATTAATAAGAACTTGAGGCTTTAACCCTCATTTTATAGATTCCACCTAGGGATAGGATTGAACTATTTGTAGCCATATCCGGATGTGCTTAATCTCTTAATTGGGTTAAGAATAATTCAATTAGGAAGTCTTATTAGTCATTAAAAAAAGCTAATTAAGAATTATTATCCGTGGCTAATTAACATAAACTCGCTCATATTTGTAAAATCGTGAAATACATTGGATCGTTACTTGAGTGTAATTCCCGATGCATTCATACTTGTAGTCATTGATCATTTTACTTGATTTCTAGGTTATTTTATATTTTTGCATTTAGTTATAAACATTTTCAAAACCAAAATTTATTTGTTTGGCATTGCGTGATAAGTTATAATTGTCTTACATTCCTAATCGCCTCCATATTGTTCTCTGTGGGATTCGAACCCAACCTTGTTGGGTTACTATATTTGACATCGATCGCTTACACTAGTTTAAGGTATAATTTGAGCGTATCAAGTTTTGGCGCCGTTGCTGGGGAACAATTGGCGTAATTTAGGTTGTTTGAGTAGTAAGCATAAGTGTTTTGATTCAAACTTGTGAATATTTGTGTAATTATTTTTCTTGTTTATTTTTCTTAAATTTTCATATAAAAAATGGCATCATACAATGAAAATTTGTCGGATGGTAGTTGTTCATACTTTGATGACCCTTGTCCTTACTGTGGAGGACCACACTCGTGGCAAAATTGTTTAAATTCTCCGGGGGATGGATTGTGTGCACAATCTCAAACCCATAAGTGGAGTATTTGTGATAAGTGTGGTTTCCAAAATGGTCATTGGTATTCTTGTGTATATTTGTCCGTCCCTTCCCCAAACCCCCACTATGATGATTCTACCTTTTGTGATAAAAATTTTAGGGGTGAAGAAGTGGAGGGAAGTGAGCATGGTAGAAATTGAGAGTTCAAGCTCATGTTGGAGTGCCTACTTGAAGAAGGGAACCAAGAAGAGTCCAATTCCGAGGGTGAGGGTGAGCCTTACTTTGAGGAATCAAGCCTTGAACATCCACCAACCAACTCCATGAGTGTTAGTGATGCCGAGAAAAATATGGAATTAGAGTCAACCGGGGTGATTGAAAATTTGGTTGAAATTGACTCTATTCTGGGGAAAAAGGAGGATGTCAAAATCCAAAAAAATTGTAAGTTGGAGATTTGAAAGCACATTCCAAGCATTTCTCAACATTTGAATTGTGTGGTGATACGGAAGTTGAACTATACGGATCAATGGGGGATTGCGAGGAGGAAAAATTCATACCATACATCTTACAAGTTGAGGAAACAAGAAAGCAAAATGACATACCTCACATGAAAGCCAAGAAGTGAAAAATGAAAAATTTGAGGATTGGCTCGATCATCTACTTACCACCCCCACTGCCCGTGGTCACAAGCTTGATTCCAAGCTAGGTGCCCAGTTCATATCGTCAAAGTGGCGAGAAAAGTGGTAAAGTTGATGTGCGTCGTGCCACGACATTGGAGGCAACTCATCGTTTTTCAAAAATTTTGGTCATTTTTGGAATTTTCGTTTTTAGAATAGCTTATTATATTTTTTCTAACCGATCTAACAAGTTTCAGAATTTTTGGAGTTGATCTGAGTAGGTTGGGGCGACCGGGTAGCCAAATACAGTGCAAAAGCAACAAAAAGGCTGCGCAACACACTGACCAACTCTGCGATGAGGCCATTGCAAAATGCTATCGCAGAGTTGTATGTGCGAACAAAAGATGCGATCGCAAAAATGTACAAAAAAATAATGGTTGAGCCTAGGGATTCCGCACCTGTGGACAAATCCTCGCAGGTGCGGCTCCGCAGATGCGGTTTTTGAAGTGCAGGTGCACCCTTTCATGCAGGTGCGGTTGTCTCCTCGCATGTGCGCAAGCGCAGGTGCGGTAATATCTCCGCAGGTGCGAACTTCACACAACTAAAATCAAAATTCTGTCCCCCAGGTCAGTTTTCTATAAACCCTAAAACTCAAAGAAAGAAAAACAATTTGTTGCCTAACATCTCTCATCTCTCACGCTGAAGATCACAAGAGACACATGTATTTCCACTCTCCCTAGCTCTACTCTATTATTCATCCGCCCTTACTCTATCTTCCTTCAGTTGGTTCTGTCTTCTTCAAGCCATTCATGGCCGTTTACCCCCATTCCCACAACCCTTCTAATTTAGGGTAGAATTAGAGTGAGGATTTGGTTGAGTGTAGGGAATGTGTGCTGGCTTTAGTGAAGCAACAAATTGTGGGGCTGTTTTGAGAACCAAATTCATGTGAGGAAAGAGTGAATTTTAAATGCCTGCATTCGACTAATCGTATAAACGAAAATTGAGTGCTAAGTACCCCAAGCTCAGTGTTAATAGAGTTAGTATTAAGTTTGGTGCACTAATCTGGAAGTCTTGAGTACGGATTAGTGGCCGAAAACCAAGCCCAAATTAGAAATGGTTAAAAAGTTCTGGGCAGTTGCACCTTGGGTCGACAGTCCACAGGTGCGAGAGAATTTTCGCAGGTGCGGCTTTGCAACTGTGAGTCCTTCATCGCAGGTGCGAACTTTTCCGCAGGTGTGCCTCCTGATCCACAGATGCGAGACCGCACATGCGAACAAAGTTCCGCAGGTACGGAAACTGGACAGTTCTGCCAAAAATGGAGAGTTTGCAATTTGGCCTTCTCGGGCCCGTTCGATTTGGTTCTTTGGCCTAATTGCAGTGATTTAATTTGCTTAACAAGATTCTACTGCCTGACTAACTTTGTTTTAATTTTTTGAAGGTACTTTGAGCCTTAGATGGATCCAAACATGACGGGCAATCCCTATTTGAGTAACGAAATTGAAGAAAATTTTTAGGAGAACTTTGATACTTCTAGATTCTTATCTGCTGCATGCCTGATCTTGTATTATAATGATATCCTCACAAAGAAACTAATACCTGAGAAAGGGATTTCCATGGACAAATTGACGGAGCTTCTTCTTGATTTCTATGGCCGGCTAATTGCAAGCGACTGGACCTGCTTCGCTCCCGATCCATGCAAGGCTAATGAAGAATGGGTTAGAGAATTCTATGCCAACCTGAGGCGGACTCACTTCCAGAATCATGAAATCACCATACGGGAAAAGACTGTGAAATTTTGTGCTGAAGAGATAAATGATTTCTATGGGCTCCCAAATCATCCGCTCAAACCTGTGCAAGAAAAATACACATGTGAAACTGGTGGTTGGCTAGTTACTAAGCTGTGTCCTCCGGGTCATAGGGTGAGCTGGGCTACCAGGAAGAGGGGCATCAAGTATGGTGATTTTACTGTTGAAGCAATGATGTGGCTCTATATCATCACGAGCAGAGTATCCCCCTCGGGGAATGTGTCTGACGTCCCATATGCTAGGGCTTTGATGATTGCTTGTATTCTGGATGATATCCCTGTGAATGTCGTCCACTACATTGTGCGGGAGCTAAAGGAATACGTGCTTCAGAGTGGCACATCTATGATGTTCCCCTCGCTTATTAAAGAGCTATGCCGGCGTGCACAGGTTGATGAATGGGAGGGAGATCATTGGATACCGGCAGACAAACCATTCCACCCACTGAGAGTGACAGGTGCAGGTAGTGTGCTAAAAAGTAAAAAAAGGAAGGTCACCACCACTACTGCAGAAGCCAGATCCTCCTCACGGACTGCCCCAACTGAGGGACCGTTTGGGGAGATGAACTCCCATCTTGCATTCATTCGGGAGTTAGTGTCATAACTCCCTAGTGGGCCCTCACACTCCCAGCCCCCGCCCGACTATTTCTCCAGAGCTGAGATGCATACTTGCTTCGATACGCAGGCTAAGATGGCAGTATCTGTTGCCCAGCTCGATTTCTCCTTTACCAGCTTAGCCAAGGCGCATATAGACCTCAAGTAATCTTTTGACAAAGAAAAAGAGAAGAACAAAAAGAATGGCAAATTCATGACAAAAATGTGGAGAGGGATTAAAGCGATCTTTAAATGGGGACAACCGAGCAGGCGGATACTAGTTCAGGATGATGAGGATAGCGAGGAGTACTCGTTCGTGACAGATGCTGAGGATGATGATGATGATGAGGATGCTGATGGCGAGAGCTCTCAGCAGCACTGATTAGCCTTTTCTTTTGCAGTCTGCTAGTCTGATGCAGACCTTAGGGAGACCCTCAAACTATTGTTCTTTATTTTTGATATTGTGCAGTGGGGACACTGCAATATATTTAGTTGGGGGTGGCTTTAGGAGCATATTGTATTTGCTTATGACATTGTTTATGTGCCCTTGCCGGGCTTCATTATTGTAGGGATATTGTGTGCTCTTGACGGGCTTATTTTGTTATGTCATGTGCTCCTACTGAGTGTGGTGTGATTGGTTTATTTTTATTTTTCTTGTATCATTTATTTTCTTTAGTAGTTTGCTTATATTTTAGTTTTTAGCTTTTCACTAGTAACTTTGTTCTTTAATTTTTAATTTCTTAATAATACTTCCTTGGGTTTTCTTCATGCTACGGTTCTTTTCCAAGGAATATTTTTGAAGTGAACCGGGTGACTTTTCCCTATAATAGATGGTATGACAAATTTCTTAAGGGAATTAGTCTTGTTTTGCTAGGAAGAGACTTTTGGATTATTTGGTACTAAAGAAATTAGTCTCTTGTATGTGAAATGTTAATTAAGAGTACCCATATTTTGGTTTTGAATTAAAACAAGTAAGTTGCATGATATTACTTTAGATGCTCTTATTAAGAAGTGAAATTGATCCGTCTTGACTAGTTCATGTGCCATGTGTGTTAGAGTTTGTGTAAATAAGTCTTTTGTTTGCTTCATCATCTAGAACTTGCCCGGTTAGTCTTTCAATGCTAATGATAATTACGGTTGGTTGGAGAAATAACCTTAGGTATACTTTGTGTTATTTGAAAAACCTCATCTTCCTTTCAAGCTTAGCATTGCATAAATATTATCCCAAGTTACCCTATTTGAGCCTTTAACCTTTTCTTTGGTCACCTCATTACAAACCTTTTCTATTTTGTAAGATAATTCCCTCTTTTGAACCCGTTCCTCCTTGAACATTGAGAATGAGGCTAAAAGCCTAAGTTGGGGGTGTGGTATTAAGTAAGAAATTAGTAAGGTTGTATATTGAGTGTAGGAACCTATACCTCAAAGTGTTCACATGAAATTATTCAAGCTCCAAAAGAAAGAAAAAAAAAGAGAGAAAAAGAAAAGTAAAAGAAATATTTGTTTATATATCAATATGGAGCCTTGAAGAAAATTAGAGAGGTACTTAAAATGGTTCGATGTTGGTAACTAGGAGCCAATGAAGGCTATGTGGTTTGTAAAGAAACAAAGGGCAGCAAGAAAGAAAAATGTGAGTAGTGTTCAAGGAGGGTGTAGTCACTTGTACCCAAATGTTTATCCAACCCAAATGTAGCCTACATTACAAGCTTAAAGTCCTTATGGGATCTCCAACCGAATGTTCTTGAAAAGGCGATGAATTAAAATAAGGGCAAGCCTATGGCATGATATGTGTAACACTTGAAATTCTTTGTGAGAGTGAGTGTCTTTTGTAAATTTGTCCCTTGTGTTGTTCTTGTAAATATGGTGATTTTGGGACTTTCTTTCTTGTGAGGGTACATGAATTAGGATGGATTGGTGAAATTGATATATCCGGAAATGAATGAGTTGAGCATATGTAGTAGAACAGTGCTTTTGAGTCACTCCTTGAGGCTTATTCTTGTCACTTGATTTTTTTTGAAACACCCTTGCACTTCTTGTAGTTGTTTTTAAATGAGGGAGTTATTCGGGTAAGATGCATACTTGAGACTAATTATTAGAGAATGTGATTTGTAAATGCTAGCAATGCAACTTGTGCTTGAAATTGTAGAACCTCATTGAGTTATTGGTTTTGATTTGCTTGAGGACAAGCAAAAGCTTTAAGTTGGGGGTGTTGATGAGTGGTGATTTTACCACTCATTCTAGCCTCTTTTCGTTAGATTTTGCATCACTCAATGATAACATGAGGTCATTTATAGTGTGTATTGCTCGAATTCCAGGGAAATGCCATGAAGTGGTTGGTATTGAATTAGAGTGGAGTTGAGCAGAAAGTCGTGAAAAATGCACAAAACCTCCAGTGATTCCGCACCTGCAGACTCTGGGCCGCTAATGTGACCTCGCACCTCCGGAGAATGGAACGCACCTGCGAAGAAGAGCTAAACTGTATAAAAGCTGCACCTGCGAAGTAGTTCACGCACCTGCGGAACTGCAGGTGCGACGTTTCATCCGCATCTGCGGAGATTGCTCAAGATACCCAGACTCGCACCTGCGATGGTGAGTCCGCTTCTGCGGAGCCGCACTTACGATGGTGAGTCCGTTTCTGCGGAGCTGCACCTGTGAGGAATCTTCTGCAGGTGAGGTCAACGGGCATCAGGATTGTACAGAATTGTAAAATCACAATTTCTTATTCCTAACTCACATATACTCGACCTAGTAGATCTTTTGGCATATTTTTGACATTGTAAAACATATTTTGAGTCTTGGAGACTAAAGAAGAACAAGTCTTGAAGCTAGGGTTTGCACACACACTTGGGATTGAAGATTTCAACCTTGTGGTTAAGGATTTCTTACCCATTTGTGTTTGTTTCTTCATTTCCTTGATTTGTATTGAATATTTAAGTGTAAAGTATTTGTTTCCAACACTTGAATCTTCTTTATGGAAATATTCATATTTAAAGTGTGGATTAAATACCTTATTGTGCTTATGTATTGAATGATTTTCATATATTTATGAAGTGAGTTATTGTTACTTTAATTATTCTTGTTCTTTAATGTTTCCAAAGGGATTAGCTAACCCTAGGACTCGCCCATTAACTCTGAATTAANCCCATTAACTCCGAATTAATTTTGGAAAAGATAATTTGGGGTTGGGAAAGATTAATTAACAAGAACTTGAGGCTTTAACCTCATTTTATAGATTCTACCTAGGGATAAGATTGAACTACTTGTAGCCATATCCGGGTGTGCTTAATCTCTTAATTGGGTTAGGAATAATTCAATTAGGAAGTCTTATTAGTCTTTGGAAAAATCTAATTAAGAGTTATTATCCGTGGCTAATTAATATAAACTCGCTCATATTTGTAAAATCATGAAATACATTGGATCGTTACTTGAGTGTAATTCCCGATGCATTCATACTTGTAGCCATTGATCATTTTACTTGCTTTCTAGGTTAGTTTATATTTTCGCATTTAGTTATAAACATTTTCAAAACCAAAATCTATTTGTTTGGCATTGCGCGATAAGTGATAATTCTCTTATATTCCTAATCACCTCCATATTGTTCTCTGTGAGATTCAACCCCAACCTTGTTGGGTTACTATATTTGACATCGATCGCTTACACTAGTTTAAGGTGTAAATTTTGCATATCAGCGCCCACGAAATGATAAAAGTAATAAATAATACCATGAGCCACAAATAGAGAGATAGCTTAAGCCTACATAAAGGTTGATCAGAGGAAAGAGGAAACTAAAGAGTTACATCAACTAAGTAAATCA
Source organism: Nicotiana knightiana (assembly GCA_005239525.1). NCBI lineage: Eukaryota > Viridiplantae > Streptophyta > Magnoliopsida > Solanales > Solanaceae > Nicotiana > Nicotiana knightiana. The sequence continues at coordinate 67,791 of ML387695.1, read as the reverse complement.
GCAGTTTGATTATTGGACCGAGAAAATTATAGACATCATGATTGAGAACATTGTAGAATCACATCTTAATATCAGAGGCACAAGAAAGATAGTACAATAGCCATATATTATAACGGCTCTACGATAAAGCCAGTTAGAAGTGTACCAGCCTAGAAGCGCGGGAATTCAATATCCAGGAATGATAGCAGCGTCATCAGTAGCATATCTTCCAGCCTATGGTTTCTAGGTATCAAGAGGTCTAGTTAAGAGAGTAAGAAGAGTTAGAGACAATGTGATGTCTCGCTTGATGTTCCAGAATAACATAAGAAAATTGGTCGCAAGCTAAAGTATGGTAAATCGACAAGGTTTTAGGAACACATGAGCAAAGATAAGGAAAGGCAAGTGAGAAGGTGACGAGAATGTATAAGTCCTCGGGATCAAGGCCATGAAAATAAGAGAGTTGATGGTTACTCTAAGTTATGGAAAGCTTAGTATAGCCTGAATAAACTCAAAGGAGTTTAAGACCAATAGAATTTAGAAGAGATGAAATGATGCTCTAGTAGTAGGATGAGGGTGTAATTGTGATAGATAAAGGATGACTTGGGCCTTCGATTGAGTAATGATTTGAAGAAAAAAAAGGGATTTCATTGACGACGCAGGATAAAAATACCCACATAAGGTAAATCACATTGGGATGCTATGAAATACGGTTATAGAAGCATGGTATCGCCCCCGGATGGATCAGGAAAATCACTTCTGACGTTCCCCAAGGATACATGAGCCCTAGCTGTAGTGTTACATAAGAGGCCAAGTTATCAGTAGTAGATTGCAGATCAACATTGAGGCGAATCAACAATGGATGGATAAAAGTTTCAATGTATGAGATGAGAATATGCCATCATTGTTAAGATCAACAGTAATGAAGAAGCATTAAAGGACTTAGATTTATAAATATAGGATAAGCAACGAGAGTAACCTGGAGTTTAGTAGCAGACCTCAGAAATGATAAATTGAAGTAAGAGTTATGGTATAGTATGTCTACTTAGATGTAGTAAAACTAATGTCGCCCAGACGGAAAACTTGTCATAATTATGTATATATTCACAAAGTGAGGCCTAGAGATTGGAAAAAAGCTAGAGGAAAGAGAAAAGACAAAATAAGAGTCGCATAGGCACACATACAAAGTCAGAGTCGTACAAGCTACATGATAGGAGATAGCAACAGTTACGAGAATTGGGAAGATTCCGACCAGAAGTCGTGGTGTGAGAAAGAGGCCTAAAGGTGGGAATACCCTGGACTTTGGGATTCATTCACAGAACAATTGCCTAGATGGAAAGATGAGTACTAAAGTATTCACAAGAGCTATGGGTTATGAGAATGATAAGTGCATCAGTCAACATTCGAGGACCAATGTTCCAAAGGGGGAATAATGTTACACCCCATATTTTTAAACGTGAAAGTACGACATAAATAAATTGATGAAAGCTCAAAAATGAGATGTCATATCCCGTATTTTTGTACGTTAAAGTTTCATCATAAGTTAATCTAATGAAGATGGTCATTACTAATGAAGGTTTCTCTAATAAAGATGGTCATTACTAATGAAGGCTTATCTAATGAAGATGGTCATTACTTACTAATACTATGTAATGGATGAAAATACTTCAGCAAAATTCATATAAGATCCCATTATGCGTCAGATGCAATTCTAAGAAAGCATGGTACAATCTTTCTCAAAAATACCATACAGATTTTTCCTACTTCGATTTTGCCGTCACGTGTTTTGTCGCAATTATCGTGTGTTAGAGGGATTTTCAAAAGAGCCGACTCAGGTATGTTAAGGCTATCCCTTATTTTTTTTTGGCATTGATCCATACGATACAAACAAAACGAGAAAATACACAACTTTCATAAATGACTCTATTCATAGTAATGCTAGAGATGCTTATGTTTTTTATTCCCCACGTGTCCTATTATTTTATGATATGTTCATGGGTCTCAGAAAATTCGTAAGTTGATAAAGGTTACTTCATGATATTAATTGAAGGCATAATGGTCTTATGACACTTCGAGAGATTTTATTGACGTACTTCTCAGGCATTGCATTTATTTATATGGGATATGAAAAAAGGTTACGGTGTTATATGCGCACCACTGCCTGATTAGCTGGTATACATTGATGATTTTGCACACAGTGGCTGAGATGATATGATGGGATGCGCTCCAAAGCTTGATGATGTTGTGAACACATGTACCTATGCGCGACATGACATTCATACGCATATGCATGACACTATAAGTATTTTCATGATTTACAGGGTTATCCAGACTTACAAGTTGAGTCATGTACTCCATGTTTCTTCCATGTATTTTATATACTTATTTAAGTGCCTTACATACTCGCTACATTATTTGTATTGACGTCCTTTGTTGGGGACACTGCATTCATGCATGTAGGTATAGAAAATCAGTTTGACGAACCCTCATAGTAGACGAGGTTAGTATTCAGTGAAGGATCCGTAAGAATCCACCTCATTCGGAGTGCAGCCGAGTCTATGAGTTATTGTGTCAGAAATTTGTTACAGACTTATGGGTAGGCTGGTACCTTATCCCATTTGATGTTAAACACTCTTAGAGGCTTTGTAGATAGACATTCATTTTGTACAGTATGTCAGAGGCCTTGATGTCCCATATGTATTCATGTTTAAGAAAGATGGTTCAATGTATACAGTGATTTCCCATTTATAGTTATACATTACGAGTTGGCCATGTTGGCACAATTACCAATGCTAGTACAATAAGAAAGATATATGACGTTGATACTCGATTGTGTATGATACCGGGTGCCCATCGTGACCCTTTGGTTTGGGTTGTGAAAATTAGATCTGTATTGTAATTAAGGAATCATAATAACAAGAATCGTTGATTTTCGAGGTCGTATGAGAGAGTTATGCACATTTCTGTGTCGGGAAATATTGCTGGTTTCTGGTGCAAACACTTGTTCTTCATGAACGCGAGAGTGGTTCCGTGAACACGAAGAAGGAATTATGGGTTGACCGCCCAATGCAAAAAAATTCTCTTCGCGAACGCGAAGAACAAAAATCACCTGGGTAGTGTTTTAAATAAACAAACCGAGTATTTCAGTATTTTAAGTATATCTTGAGTTCTAGAGGTCCGTTTGAGGCTATTTTCATAGTGTTATTCTCGTCTCAACAAGGGGGTAAATATATAACCTTTATTTGATGTTTTCCCATGACTATTTCTGTTGGTTATTATTTTTATCCGTGTTTGGATTGTAAAAATTGGGATTTTTGAGCCCTAGAGTTGAGAAAGGATAAATCTTTGATTTGAGGGTCAATTCGTGGATGAAGTAGGATGATATTCTGGATATAGACTATATAATGTAACGACCCAACTGGTCGTTTTGAGTGTTCGCATTTCGCTCGGTGGTTTAAGGACATGAGTTGCTCTGTATGATGTATTATGACTTGTGTGAATCGTCGGTTTTGGTTTACATGGTTTCGAAGTTGAATTGGAAGAATTAATTTCATGTTTGAACCTTTAAGTTTGAAGGGTTGACCAAGTTTGAATTTTGAGTATTTGATCCCGGATAAGAGTTTTGATAGTTCCGTTAGGTCCGGATGGTGATTTTGGACTTGGGAGTATACCCGGATTTGCATTTGGATATTTCTAGAAGGTTTGAGCACTATATGACGAAAATTGAGAATATAAAGGTTTGGAGTATTCATAAGTTTGACCGGGAGTTGACTTTGATGATATCGAGTTCAGATTGTAATTTCGGATGTTGGAATAACTTCATTATATTATTTGGAACTTGTGTGCAAAATTTGAGGTCATTCCGAGTTGATTTGATATTGTTCGGAACGAGTTTTGGAAGTTAAAAGTTCAATGGTTAATTAAATTCGATTTGAGGTGCGGTTCATGATTTTGATTTTTTTTATGCGTTATTTGAGTCCTCGAGTAGGTCCGTGTTATGTTTTGAGACTACTTGGTATGTTCGGATGGGGTTCCGAGTGGCTCGGGCGTGTTTCGGATCAATTTAAGATGGAGCATCCCACTTACTTAATTGCGATCGCGACAGGAAGTACACGTTCGCGTAGTTGAGTTTGGGAACTAGAAATCTCTTCAATGCGTTCGCGTAAGTTTGGATGCGTTTGCAAAGGTTGGGCACATGTGTGCTTCGCGTTTTCGTTGTCTGTGTCGCAAACGCGTAGAGATTTCGTGTGGCAGTGGCACTTGTTCTCCGTGGTCGCGAAGGTTGTTCTGCGATCGCGATGAATATCCATGGATAGTGAATATAAAGTATTCTATTTCGAAGGTTTCAGGCATTTTAGCATATTTTGAGTTGTGGAGCTCGGATTGAGGTAATTTTTACCACATGGATTGAGCAAGTATTTTATACTCGGTACTGATTTTATTCCGTGATTCTATCTTCGTTTTTGGCATTTGATTGATGAATTCAAAGAGAAATTTGGGGGTTTTATCTAAAATTTTGTAAAGTGAATTTTTGAGTTTTGAATATCGATTCAAAGTTGGATTTGAATGCAATTAGTATTGTTTGACTCATAATTGAGTTGGTTGTCGTATTTTATGAGTATTGTCGGGTTTTGAGGTGCGGGCCCGGGTTTGACTTTTTGTTGACTTTGCCTTTTGATTAAAGACTTAACCTTTATTGATTGAAATTGTTTCCTTTGGAATTATTTGATTTATTTGAGTTGCTTTTGGTTAGTTTCGAGCCGTTCAGAGGTTGTTATGCGCGGGACGACATTTCTAGAAGTATTGTTTTGCTTGCTCGGTATTGGATTTGGCTTATTCGAGGTAAGTAACACTTCTATACTTGGTGCTGAGGGTTTGAATCCCTGAAATATGTGTTATGTGGTTTGTGTTGAGGTGACGCACATGCTAGTTGACAGGTGTGTACCGCAGAAATTGTGACTTTGATTCTGTGGTATTGTGTAGTTATCTAATCTTGTTTCTTACCATAGAATTCCTACGTGTTAGAATAATTGAGTTGTGATCCATGTTAGGAATCATGTTTAGGCTATATACTTATTCTGTTGGAACCTACTGAGGTCATTTCTGTTGTTGACTTATTTGCTTATGCCGGAGTTATGTACTCAGTCATATTCATTGATTTGCATATCATATCTCCATCTCTGCCATCATTTACTGTTATAATTGTTTGGACTGAGCGATATGAGATTTGTGAGCCCCTGAGAGTGGAGGTATTGATGACTGAGTTGGACCCTGAGAGCTAGATTGTGACTGATTCATGATGGGATTGGGCTGCATGTTGCAACAGGTTTTATTGATTCAAGATGCTATCAGGCTGCACACCTCAACATGTTTTATTGATTCATGATGGGATCGGGCTGCACGCCGCAACAGGTTTTATTGATTCACGATGGGATCGGGCTTCACGGTACAACATGCTATGTTGGCTTATATTAGCGCTTTGGCAGGATCTGTCCCTCCAGAGTCTTACATACCAGCAGCGATGTCACGACCCAAACACCCCTCTGAACCACGTCGTGACGGTACCTAGCCTCTATGACTAAGTAAACCTAACAATTTACAGAAACTAACAACAATGGAAGCGAAGCTTAACATTTAACTACAATAGATACTGGATAACCAATAACAATGTCGCTTGACATGTACAATAACCAAAACACTAACGTACACAACTTTACCTAAACCCGGAACATCATGAATCACAAGCTACAGAAAGGAAATAATTTCTCTATACACCGGAGTCTAATAAAAGAAAATACAGAAAGTGATTGACAGCGGGAAGAATAGAAGGGGACTACGATGTCTGCGGACGCGGAAGATATACCTTAAAGTCTCCAAAGATGTCTCGTCTCACTGATAATGCGGCTGATAACGAGCACCTGAATCTGCACATAAAAACATGTGCAGAAAAGTACCATGAGTACACTACAATTAGTACCCAGTAAGTGCCAAGCCTAACCTCGGTCGAGTAGTGACGAGGTCAGGTCAGGCCCACTAGTATATAATAAATAATGTAGGAGAATAAAGCAATATAATAAGAGACACAATGATGAAATAACAGAACATCACGCGGAAAATGAACGACAGGGGATCTTCCAAGATATCGTCTCATAGACCCAAAAGTAAATATGCAGGGAGAACTCCGAGGTACCGCCTCATAGTCTCAAAAGAAAATGTGCAGGGAGAACTCCCGAGGTACCGCCTCGTAGTCTCAAAAGTAAATGTGTAGGGAGAACTCCGGAGGTACCGCCTCGTAGTCTCAAAAGTAAATGTGCAGGGGGATCTTCCGAGATACCGTCCCGTAGTCCCAAAGTAAATACACATCACAAACATTTTACAGATGATAGGTATAGTAAGAAAATCTACAATTTAGACTAAGTACAAGTCGAGAAAGGAAGCAGGAATTCAGTAAACATACTGCAAAGAGTTCACTTAAGCAATTAAGACACGTCGACATGTTATTCTAAGCTAACAGGATAACTACACATGCTAGTATACTCAATTAAGGTGAAAACATGTAATTACTCAGTAAAAATCAGGTTTTGCAACAAATAGCCCATGTACGCACTTGTCACCTCGTGTACACGACGCTCACATAGTCAATATCAGTACCAAATCCTAAGGGTATTTCCCCCACACAAGGTTAGGCAAGCGACTTACCTCGGACCAAGCTCAATCAACCAGTAGCAATGCTTTTCCCACTAATATCCGACTCCGAATGGCCCAAATCTAGCCAAAATCAATTACATACAATAAATATATCTATAAGAAACTAATCTAATCAATGAAATCTAAAACTAGGAAATTGTCCCAAAAAGCATCTCGGGGCCCACGTCTTTGAATCGTGTAAAAGTCACAAAATATGAACACCCATTCACTCACAAGTCAAAATCTAACTCGAATTTTTAGTCAATGAAGTTTCTACCATTTTCCCCAAATTTCCAACTCAATCCCTAATTAGAAGATGAAAATATCAATAGATTCATGAAATATGGCCAAATCTGAGTTAGAATCACTTACCCTAACAATCATCTCGAAGAACCTAAATAAACCTCCTCACACCAAGCTCTCAAAGTCCCAAAATCGAAATGGGAATCAAACCCTCAAATTTCTTTTTTCATCCAAGTTCTTCCGTATCTACAAACCTGCCATTGCATCTGCATCGCCGCACCTGCAAAATTTCCCTCGCAGATGCAGATTCCACTTAACAACTCAGAGTCTGCTTCTGCGATCCTAGGGTCACACCTTTGTGTGCGCACCTGTGGACCCATGTCCGCTTCTACGATCACCTCCCCCAGACCGTCCTTTGCTTCTGCGATTACTCCTCCGCAGGAGCGGCTCCACTTCTGCGGTTCCATTTCTGCACATGTGAACTCTGGATACCCATCCTAGGGCCGCATCTGCGAGCTACCTTCCATACATGCGAGCCCACACCTGCGGTCTCCCGTCCGCAGGTTCGAAACACTAGAAATCACCAAATTCTCAGCAAGTGACTAAGTCTAAATCTCATTCTGTTAAGCATCCGCATTACACACGATACCTCCGGGACCTCAACAGAACATACCAACCAGTCTTAAAACACTATACGAACTTAGTCGAGCCCTCGAATCACATCAAACAGTGCTAAAATCACATATCACCCTCTGATTCAAACTTAATGAACTTGAAACTTCCAATTTCTACAACCAAAGTCGAAACTTATCAAACCACGTCCGATTGACTCCAAATTTTACACACAAGTAATATTTAACCTTACGGACCTACCCCAACTTCCGGAATTGGAATCCAACCCCGATATCAAAAAGTCCATAACCGGTCAAAATCTCTAAAAATTTGACTTTCGCCATTTCAAGCCTAAATGAGTTACAGACCTCCAAAACAAAATCCGAACACGCCCCTAAGTCCAAAATTACTCAACGGAGCTAACGAACTGACGAAACTCCATCCCGGAGTCGTCTTCACACAGTTCTAACTACGGTCAAAATCCTAAGACTTATGATTTCGTTTAGAGACTAAGTGTCCCAAAACTCTCCGAAACCACAACCAACACCTCCCGGCAAGACACTTAAGCAGAAAATGACACGGGGAAGCAGTAAATAGGGAATCAGAACTATAACTCTCAAATTGACTGGTCGGGTCGTTACAAGCAAGCGCAGGTACCGAGTGTCGAGTGATTTAGTTTTCCCAACTCATGATGTACGACCTTCTAGAATCGTGATGTAAACTCCGTACCCCGGTCAAATATGATGGATACTCGTACAACATGACGCTTAATGATCTAGCAGATGCAGATTTGAGCCAGTTGCTTGGAAGAATAGGTAGTCATCACAGGAATGAAATGAGCTTACTTGGTCATCCTATCCAGAATCACCCATACTGCATCAAACCTCTGCTAAGTTCATGGGAGTCCAACAACAAAACCCATAGTGATTCGCTCCCATTTCCACTCTAGAATATCTAACTTATGAAGCAACCACCCGGTCGCTGATGCTCATACAAAACCTGCTGGAAATTTAGGCACCATGCCACATACTCCACTATGTCTTTCTTCATTCTCCTCCACCAATAATGCTGCCAAGTCCTGATACATCTTCGCGGCAACTGCAAGCCATCTACATTGGGCGCACATAGCCTGCCATGCATCCCCAATGCACCATCATACCCAATAGTGACCTCCTTAGGATCACCGTATTGGACCATGTCCTTAATGACGAGAAGATGGGGGTCATCATACTGACGCTCCCTGATACGATCATAAAGAGAAGGCCGAGAGACCACACAAGCCAATAATCGACTCGGCTCAGAAATATCCAATCTCCCAAAGTGGCTGAACGTCCAACGCCAATGGCCTCTTTGCTGCTGGTAGATATGCTAAACTCTCCGCCCAGCAACTGAAAGCATCAGCCACCACGTTGGCCTTCCCCGGGTGGTACAAAACGGTGATATCATAGTCCTTAAGTAGCTCCAACCACCTCCGCTGCAAGTTAAGATCCTTTTGCTTGAACGGGTGCTGCAAACTCCTATGATCGGTGTAAATCTTACAAGGAACATCATACAAATAGTGCCGCCAAAACTTCAAGGCACGAACAGTAGTTGCTAACTAAAGGTTGTGGATGTTATAATTCTTCTCATGCACCTTCAGTTGTTTGGATGCGTAGGCAATCACCCTATTGTCCTGCATCAACATCGCACCAACACCTGCAATGCATCACAATATACAGTATAAGTCCCTGAACCATTAGGAAGTACCAATATTTGGGTTGTGGTCAAAGTTGTCTTGAGCTTCTAAAAGATGTCCTCACACTCCTCTGTCCACCTGAACGGAGCACCCTTCTAGGTCATCCTGGTCATAAGTTCTGCAATGGATGACAATCCATCTACAAAACAACGATAAGATCATGCCAAACCAAGAAAACTCCGGATCTCAGTAGCTAATGACGATCTAGGCCATCTCTGCACTGCCTCCACCTTTTTCAGATCCACCTTGATCCCATCACTCGATACTACATGACCCAGGAATTCCACTGAGTCTAGACAAAACTCACACTTTGAAAATTTTGCATACAACTTCTTTTCTCTCAAGGTCTAAGCACAGTCCTCAGATGCTTCTCATGATCCTTCCTGAGTCCGGGACTACACAAGAATGTGGTCAATAAACACAATGACAAAGAATTCAAGTTAGGCCGAAACACACTGCACATCAAATGCATAAAAGCTACTGGGGCGTTGGTCAGCCCAAAAGACATCACAATAAACTCATAGTGCCATACCAAGTCCTGAAAGCAGTCTTCAGGATATCTGCCTCACGAATCTTTAACTGATGAGAGTCCGAACGTAAGTCAATCTTGGAAAACACCCTGGCACCCTATAACTGATCAAATAAGACATCAATACGAGGCAATGGATACATGTTCTTCACTGTAACTTTGTTCAGCTGGCGATAATCAATGCACATACGCGTAGAACCATCTTTTTTCTTCACAAACAAGACTAGAGCACCCCAAGGTGACATATTGGTCCCAATGAAGCCCTTATCAAGAAACTCATGTAACTGCTCCTTCAACTTCTTCAACTCGGGAGCAGCTATACGATATGGAGGAATAGAGATGGGATGAGTGCCCGACAACAAATCAATGCCGAAAATCAATATCTCTGTCGAGCTGTATGCTAGGAAGATCAGTTGGAAATACATATGGGAAGTCCCTCACTACTGGAACTGACTTAACTATATGGGTATCAATACCGACATCTCTCACATAAGTTAGATACGCGTCACACCCCTTCTCAACCATTTGTTGGGCCTTCAGAAATGAAATAACTCTGCTGAGATTATACTCTAAGTTACCCCTCCACTGTAATCGCGGTAAACCTGGCATAGCTAGCGTCATGGTCTTAGCGTGACAATCATGAACAGAATAATGGGGCGACAACCAATCCATGTCCAAGATAACATCAAAGTCTACCATGCTGAGTAATAATAAATCGGCTCTAGTCTCAAAATTAGTAAGAGCAATCAAACATGACTGATGCACGTGGTTCACAATAAGAGAATCTCCCACATGAGTAGACACATAAACAGGGGAACTCAAAGAATCCCGAGATACGCCCAAATGTGGGGCAAAATAATAAGACACATAAGAATACATAGATCATAGGTCAAATAATACTGACACATCTCTATGAAAGACTAGAACAATACCTGTAATGATAGAGTCAGAAGAGACTTCCTCTGTACGAGCCGGAAGAGCATAATACCTGGCCTGGCCTCCCCCTCTAGGGAGACCTTGACCTCTGCGACCTCCACCTCAAGCTGGCTGAGTAGGTAGGGCGGTAGCTGGTGCTAGAATCATCGCTTAAGGACCCGATGGAGCACGCGTTATCTGAGAAGTCTATGGAGGTGCACCCCTCTTAAGTATGGGGAAATCCCTCACCACATGGAAAGTGTCGCCACACTCAAAACAACCCCTCAGGGTCATGGCTGTTGTGGTGGACTTCTGGTACTGAGTATTATCTGTAGCCAATCTGCTGAAGGTAGGTGAATAGTACTTCTAGTACCTCGGTTGTCCTAGTCTCGTGCTGAACCGGAGCTACGAGCTCCATAGGGATGAACTCTGGGGCCTGGGCAACATGGACCCTCTGTTGAGAAGTACGGGCTGTGGGAGTCTGTTCCCTTTCCCCCACCTGAGATGTGGCAGGAGCTAGTAGGATCAATCCAGCCTGAGCTAAGATGCTGAACATGCTAATGAACTGGGCTAGAGTCTTCTGGAGGGCTGGTGGCTCCTCGGTCGCAACTCGCACGGGTGCTTTGGCAGCACCGAGTGGTCTTCCTCTACCACGACCCATCCTCTAGCGGCTCAAGAAGGGGGTGCGGGTGCCTGATCATCAGATCCTCTTGTATGGGTCCTCACCATCTGTGAGAAGGAATAGAATGGAGACGTTTAGAATTTGATGCCAATAACTTCGCACGACAAGGAATCAAAGAAGTATAATCATTCCTAATAGTTCCATAGCCTCTCGAAGATGAGCACGGACGTCTGCGTACCGATTTGCGAGACTCTAACAAACCGACTTGTGACTCACGACACCTATGAACCTAGAGCTCTGAAACCAACTTGTCACGACCCAAACCCCTCTCCGAACCACATAGTCTCTTCGACGGCCTAAAAATTTAAAGAAAAAACCAATAAAGGAAGCAAAGCTTAACATCTAACTGCAATAGATACAGGATAACCAATAACAATGTCGCTCGACATGTATAATAACCAAAACACTAACGTACGCAGCTTTCGCTAAACCCGGAACATTATGAGTCACAAGCTACATAAAGGAAATAATATCTTTATACACCAAAGTCTAATAAGAGAAAATACAGAAAGTGTTTGACACATGGAAGAATAGAAGGAGACTCCGAGGTCTGTCGGACGCGGTAAATATACCTTGAAGTCTCCAAAGCTGTCTCAACTCATTGATTATACGGTTGATAAGGAGCACCTGAATACACACACAAAATCATGTACAGAAGAATATCACGAGTACACGACAATTGGTACCGAGTTAGTGACAAGCCTAACTTCGGTCGAGTAGTGATGATGTCAGGTCATGCCCACTAGTATAAAACAAATAAGGCAGGAGAATAAAGTAGTATAATAAGAGAGTGGAGTTCAACAGAGGAAAACAAAATGAAATAAAAGAAAAACACGCGGAAAATACTCTGCGATACCATCTCGTAGTCCAAAAGTAAATATGCATGGAAAACTCCCAAGGTACTACCTTGTAGTTTCAAAAGTAACTGTGCAGGTAGAACTCCTAAGGTATTGCCTCGTAGTCTCAAAAGTAAATGTGCAGGGAGAAATCCCGAGGTACCGCATCGTAGTATCGGAAGTAAATATATAGGGGGATCTCCCTAGATACCGTCCCGCAGTCCCAAGTCGAGAATGGACACAATTCACAGATCATAAGTACAACAAGAAAATTACAGTTTAAAAAGTACAAGTCGAGAAAGGAAGTAGGAACTGACTAAGCATGTTGTACAGAGTTTAGTTAAGCAATTATGTTATTCTAGGATAACAGGGTAACTACACTTGCTAGTATACTCAATTAAGATGAAAACAAGTAACTACTCAGTAAAAATAAGGTTTTGCAACAAATAGCCCGTGTACGCACTCGTCACCTCGCGTACATGGTGCTCACATATTCAATATCAGTACCAAATCATAATGGAATTTCCCCTGCACAAGGTTAGGCGATCCGCTTACCTCGAACCAAGCTCAATTAATCGGTAGCAATGCTTTTCCCACGAATATCCGACTCTGAATGGCCCAATTCTAGCCAAAATCAATTATAAATCATAAATATATCTATAAGAAACTAATCTACTCAATGAAATCTAAACTAAAGCAAGAAATTAGGAAATCATCCCAAAAAAAGCCTCTCGGGGCCCACGTCTCGGAATCGGGTAAAAGTCACAAAATATGAACATCCATTCACTCACGAGTCTAACCATACAATAATTACTCGAATCTTACCTCAAATCGCTTTCCAAAACTCAAACTTTTAGTCTATGAAGTTTCTACCATTTTTACCCAAATTTACAACTCAATCCCCAATAGAAGATGAAAATAGCAATAGATTCGTGAAATATAGCCCAATCCGAGTTAGAATCACTTACCCCAACAATCTTCTCAAAGAAACCTCAAAAAATTTCCTCACCCCGAGCTCTCAAAGTCCCAAAATCAAAATGGGAATCAAACCCTCGAATTTCTCTTTTCTGCCCAGTTCTTCTGCATATGTGGACCTGCCATCGTATCAGCGTCACCGCACATGCAGAAATTCCCTCGTAAGTGCGGATTCAACATAACAACTCATAATCCGCTTCTGCGATCCTAGGTTCACACCTTCATGTGTGCACCTGCGGACCCATGTCCACTTCTGCAATTACTCTTTCGCAGGAGCAGCTCCGCTTCTGCGATTCATTTTCTACACCTGCGAACACTGGCTACCCAGCGTAGGGCCACATATGTGAGATCCCTCCGCACATGCGAGTCTGCACCTACGGTCTCCCCTCCGCAGGTGCAAAACATTAGAAACCAGCGAATCCTCAGCAAGTACCTAAGTCCAAATCTCATTCCATTATGCATCTGAATCCCAGCCGAGGCCCCCAGAACCTCAACCAAACATACCATCTTGTCCTAAAATACCATAAGAACTTAATCGAGCCCTCGAATCACATCAAACAATGCTAAAAACACAAATCACCCTCCGATTCAAACTTAATGAACTTGAAACTTCCAATTTCTACATTCGATGCTGAAACCTATCAAACCACGTCTAATTGACACCAAATTTTGCACAAAAGTCCACTACTGGTCAAAATCTCCAAAAAATTGACTTTCGCAATTTCAAGCCTAAATGAGCTACAGACCTCCAAAATACAATTCGGACATGCCCCTAAGTCCAAATACTCAACGGAGCTAATAGAATCGACGAAACGCCATTCTAGGGTCGTATTCACACAGTCCCATCTAAGGTCAAAATCCTAAGATAAGCTTCCGTTTAGGGACTAAGTGTCCCAAAACACTCTGAAACCACAACCAACACCTCCCGGCAAGACACATACGCAGAAAATAACACGAGGGAGCGATAAAAAAGGTATCAGGGCTATAACTTTCAAAATGACCGACTGGGTCGTTACAGCGAGCGCAAGTACCGAGTGCCGAATGATTTATGTACCGAGTGATTGAGTGTGAGACATTGAGATTGAGTACTCTAAGAGAGTGAATACATGAGTCTATCACTATGGTGAATTACATTTGACATGCATACTTGGCATGTCGGCATAGAGATACATTTTCTCATGCTATACCATATTGTGACATTCATGACTTCTCATGCACATTGACTTGTAGACGTAGAGATGTACTTTCCTCACGCTATATGATAATGAAATATCTTATCTGTTGTTGGAAATATTTAGTGGAAAATTATAGTTTTTCTGATATACTCATATTTTGGTGATTTCGGTGAAAGATTTGGTTTTACTATTATACCTGAAAACATACATATTTTTTGTAATTGTGGACGAGCTGAGCATTATATCTTTGAGTTATTTATTGTAGTACTTTTATTATATTATTACAAGTTATTCTTGGCTATTGGTGTTTGACTCTGACTATTTTCCAAGATCGTCACTACTTTGAACCTAAGGTTAGGTATGTACTTATTGAGTACATGAGATCGGTTGTACTCCTACTACACTTTTGCACCTTGCATGCAGATTTTGGAGCTGATGTTGCTGTGTATGGCAGAAGCTGTCATTGAAGATGAACATGCGTTGCGGTTACAGCTGCCCCTTGTTCATGGTAGCTTTAGATTTATAAAATTCGGTTATGTACATTTCAAACATATGAGTGTTTTGATTGTGCGAGCGAGTTTGTTTGATGTTTTTAGAGTTGGGTAGATATTTGTTTTGGATCCCCGAGGGCTCGGATGAGTTTCAGGCATGTTTCAGAATGTTTTGGACTGAAAATGGAATTGACGATGTTGATGGTGCTCTGTTATCACAATTGCGGGCCCCAACCTCGCAATTGCAAAGGTGACAGAGTGTTCCAGATGTCGCAAATGCGACTTCCCCTTTGCAATTGTGAAATTAGCAATGGCTGGTATACAATTGCAAGCAATTGGTCGGATTTGCGATAGTGACCAGTTATGCAATTGCGACTTCTGTGGAGGATCTCAAGGTTCATAAATGTGATCCCTGATTTTCAATTGTGAGGGTTCGCAAATGCAATCCCTATGTTGTAGTACATCTGCAGTTGGTCATAAGGGTTGGGAGTTGAGATTTTTCAACATATTCTCTCATTTTAGAACCCTACACTTGACATGAGGCTATTTGGAGTGGGGATTTTCATCTACAAACTTTGGGTAAGTGATTCTAATCAATTTTCAACTATGTTTCATTAATATATCTTAGATTTAACATAAAAAATCATGTGAATCAATGTGAAAATTTGTGAAACTTTATCAAGTTTTATAAAAATAATAATTTGAGTTTTGATAGTCGATTTGGACTCGGATTTTGAAACTAGTAACATTTGTGAACTCATGGGGTTATGGGTAGTTGGAATCTACCCTTGGACCAGGGTTTTGATGGGGCGAGCCCCCGGTTGACTTTTGTTAACTTTTTGCAAAAAGTGTAAAGACCATAGATTTATCTATTGTAGTTGTTTTCAATTGCATTATTTGATGATACTAAGTCAATTTTTTTTAGATTTGAGCCATGTGGAGGCGAATTTGAGGGGAAAATCTATTTTTAAGGGTTGACTTAGCCTAGTTGAGATAAGTATCTTGCCTAACTTTGTTTGGGGAAATTACCCCTTATGATTTAAGATTGTGTTAGTTATGTTATGTGAAAGCTGTGTACGCAAGATGACGAGTGGGTACACGGGTTATTGTGGTATTTGACCGGCTTAGGCTACTTAGACTCTTTCCATGCCTTAATTGAATTGTCATATATTGTTTTACAATCTCATAGTCTATCTACTCTTACTTGTGTTAGTCTATCCTTGCATGCCTTATTTGACTTTGTTAACCCTTATTCTACATCTTACTTGATACTTTGCTCTTATTCGTTAGTTGAAGTTGTTGTCTCTTTGTCACGATCCGAACCGATAGGCAACGATGGGCACCCGGTACCTTACTCAACCGAGTACCAACATAACGTATATTTCTCATTACATAATCATAGATAAGTGGGCCAGAAGGCGCATCATGATATAATAAGAGTAATCGTGAGGGAATACCCGACATAGAACGATCCAACCTGATATAAAAACTTATACCTAAGACATACGGGCCTATAAGGCTAATGTGATCCATTATATACTTTAAATATAGGTCGACAATGCCACACAAATATCCGTATACATGACATCTGTCTACAAGCCTCTAAAAGTATACTTATTATATAGGTCAGGACAGGGCCCTGCCATACCAAAGAATATATGTCTAAATCATACTGACCAAACAAGAAACTTCGGAGCAAATGGAGCGCACCAACGTCTTTCGTTGAGCTGATAGCCTACCTGGAGGACTCTCGATCTGTCTATCAAGACCTGTAGCATGAAATGCAGCGTCCCTATGCAAAAGGGATGTCAGTACAAATAATGTACCGAGTATATAAGGAATGAAAATCCGTAAATAATAGACATGTAAGTCTGAATAACTTTGTAAATCATGAAATACCCATAGTGTCATGCACATGCGTATGAATGTCATGTCGTGCATAGGTACATGTGTTCATAACATCATCAAGCCTCTGAGGGAATCCCATCATATCATCTCGGCCACTGTGGGAAAAATCATCAACGTATACCAGCTAATCAGATGGTGGTGCGTATATAACGCCATAACCTTTTCTCATATCCCATATATATATATACACGTATATAATGCCATCTGGTCACGTGTCAATGTAAATGAGTGCAATGCATGGTAAGTACGCCAATAAAATTTTCGGATTGTCATAAGACCATTATGCCTTTGATTAATATCATGAAATAAACTCTATCAACTTGCGTATTTTCTGAAACCCATGAACAGATGATAGAATAATATGACGCATGGGAATTCAAGAACATAGGCACCTCTAATACCTCTATGAATAGAGTCATTTATGGAAATTGTGCAGTTTCTCGTTTCGTTTGTGTCGTATAGATCATGCCAAAAGAAAAGAAGGGATAACCTTAACATAACTGAGCTGATTCTCTTGACAATCCCTCTAACATACGTCAATTGTGATAACACGTAACGGCAGATCGAAGTAGGAAAAAAATCCGTATGATATTCTTGAGAACGATTATACGGGGTTCCCTTAGAATTGCAAATCTCGTTGCTATTACATTACATAGTATCGTATGAATTTTGTGGGTTTTATCCGATACCTTAGCAAACATAAGAACCTCATTTTCTTACTGATATAGAAAGATCCATATGTTAGCTCTTTAAGAGCATTTCACTTCATAAAAGCTTTTTGTAATCCATTGCATTCTAAACATATCATTTTCCTTTAATGACTTGGTGTCTTTATCAAAGAGAGTGGATCCACTTTAGGATGACTAATATTTGGCCTTACGGCCCCTTACATGCCACATATTTTAATGACTAAGAGTAATCTTGAGCTGCCACATTAAAGAGAATGATTAAACTTATCCAAATAAACTAATTAATTAGTAAATCTCCCACTAAAGTCACTAATTACCCAATTATCTACATAATTAAGAATTATCTCAAATTACTTAAAATACTACTCACTTTTATCACACCTTATATACCTTACTATCATGGTCATGTGGTATCTTGTATGGTACTAGTCCATAAATACTGAGTATTATAGCTCGGACCGTATCTTATCCAAACATGACAAACTTCAACGAAACTTACTTTCTTTGATTCGCTTATAGCGTAATACTTAATATCCTAAAATAATCTCATCACGAATTTACGTCGATTAACTTACGACGAAACTTTAACGTACGGAAATACAGAATGTAACACTCTTTTATTATTACATGTTATCTCTTCCGTTGTCGACTATCCTTATTTGAAGTCATTGTACATTTTATCTCTTCCATTGTCAACTATCCTTATTTGAAATCATGGTACATGTTATCTCTTCCATTGTTGGCTATCCTTATTTGAAGTCATTGTACATGTTATCCCTTTTATTGCGGACTATCGTTATTTGAAGTCATTGTACATGTTATCTCTTTCATTGTTGAGTATCCTCATTTGAAGTCATTGTTATATGTTATCTATTCCATTGTTGATATATCGTTATTTGAAGTCATCGTTATATGTCATCTATCCCATTGTGAAGTCTTCTTATTTAACATCGTGGTTACACATTAACTCTCATTATTGAGCTATTGGTGTTAAAGTTTTGAAAGTCGTTATCATATTGAAGCGAAGTTGAGATATATTCCTTGTTGATAAATTTAAATTCATTGTTATTGTTGATATTTGTGTACACATTGTGGTTGATGCATGGGCTATTATTGTGGAAACATTGATATTATTGATCATTGGCAAGTTGTGGCATATGGGAACTTGTGATGCAAGTTGTTATTGTGATATGATATTAATGTGCATGAGGCAATATAAGGGTAGGGGTTAATGTGCATGCGGCGGCATAAGATGAGATTTATGTGTGTGTTGCTTGTAAGGGAATTACTTGAAGCCATGCAACGTCATAAGGTGGGTTGAAGAGCGTGTAGCTATATCGGAAAAATGTTTTCTAATCTATTGTGATTGAAATTTAGAAATGAGAATACGAGGCAGTACCTTAGTTGTGATTCTTGTTTTATACGAAGTGGTACCTTGATTGTGATTTTTATTGTGTACGAAACGGTACCTCGTTTGTGGTTCTTGTTTGTTTTCCTCATATTGTAAAGAGTTATCGGTAAAAAACTTCTTGTTCTTTTATTCTTCCTTGTCTTACCAGTTTGGATCCATATTTGACTATGGTAGTTCTCTTTAATTGACTATGGTAGTTCCCTTTATGTTATCTCTATGCTTACACTTCCAGCATTAGTCTATGTTATTAACTTATTCCATATCAGGTATTCCTCCTCCTTCCATTACTTCTAATTATTATGTTTTCACTATGCCATTTATATCCTAGTAAGTATCTTGACCTGGCCTCGTCACTACTCTACCGAGGATAGGCTTGGTACTTACTAGGTACCGTGGTCATGTACTCGTTCTACGCTTCTGCACGTATTTTTGTGCAGATCCAGGTACGTCTTCTCGTATTAGATGTTAGTGTTGATTATAGTTGTTAACGGGTACTTCAAGCTATGCCTGCTCCGCGTACGCATCCCTCAGAGTCACCTTCTGTTATCCTTATTATTGTTTCCTTTATTAGATAGTGTTCTAGTACGTGTTTTGGAACATTCTGTAGTAGCTTATGACTCCCATCTCATCGGGTTTTGGGAACATTGTAGTTGTGTTTCAGTTACCATGATATCTATGAGAATTGTTAGCTTATATCGTGTCATAACTTTTATTTCTATCAACATCTCTTATTGTTAGGCTTACCTAGTCTTATAGACTAGGTGCCATCACGACATCCTAAAGAGGGTAAATTGGGCTCGTGACAAGTTGGTATCAGAGCTCTAGTTTCTTAGGTGTTACGAGTCATAAGCAGGTTTAATGGAGTCTTGTGAATCAGTACAGAGACGTCTGTACTTATCTTCGAGAGGCTATGAAACTGTTAGGAAAGCTCCACTTATTTGATCCCTTATTGCGCGAATTGGTTGACTCGAAATCTAAATATTTGGCTTTCCATTCTCTCATAGATAGTGAGGACATGCACTGCAGGATCCGATAATTAGACACCAGCGCCCCCTACTAGAGCCGCGAGAGGCCATGTTCGGGGCAGAGGTCAAGGAGGGGCACGTGGTGCAACTAGAGCACCGACACGAGCTACGAAAAAGAAGCCACCAGCAGCTTCAGTTGGGGAATAGGCACTCGAGTCGCCTGTTTCCACCCCTGCACTTCAAGAGACCCTTGCATTGTTTTTCGGCATGTTTGGTACCTTTGCTTAGGCGGGGTTGATTCCATTTACACCAGCCACCTCTCAGGCTGGGGGAAGAGCTGAGACTCCCGTGGCCCGTACTGCAGAGTAGCGGGTCCATGTTGATCAGGTCCTAGAGGTTATGCCAGCGCAACATGCTATTTCAATTTTTCCTGAGGTTAGGGGTGTGGCATATGAGGAGGAACAACTTAGTCTTGAGAGGTTTAAAAAGTTTCATCCTCCTAATTTCAGTGGCCTAGATACAGAGGATGCACAAGGTTTTATATATAAGTGGCACTGCATTCTCCGCATCATGGGTATATTGGAGACGAGCAAAGTTGCTTTCACTACATTCTAGTTGTCACGAGTAGCATATCAGTGGTGGCGTGTTTACGAGGAGGGTATCCCAGTCGATGTAGCTTCACTTACATGGACTCAATTTTCAAAGGTGTTATTGAGAGACTATGTTCCCCAGACCCTTCAGGATGCATGGCGCACGGATTTTGAGTTGTTGCGCCATGTACTATGTTAGTGTCACAGTATGCTGTCAGATTTAGTGATTTGTCCAAACATGCACCTACTTTGTTTCTAAAGTTAGGGATAGAGTATGCCTATTCTTCGAAGGGTTATCTATGGTATTAGGTTCAGCATGGCTCGAGGGTTGGAGAAAGATATCCCATATCAGCAGGTGGTAGAGATCGCACAGAGGTTGGAGGGTATACGGGGCCGTGAGAGAGAGGACAGGGAGGCCAAGAGTCCTTGAGGTAAACGAGGATTTAGTGGTGGTCACGCTATAGTTACAGCCCGTCATGGTAGAAGCTATGTGAGCCGTCCAGTTCATTCAGCACTTCTAGCTTCTAGTGGTACTCCGGATATCCCGAGGTCTCAGCTTGCACACTTCGCTCAACCACTTTCTAGTGCACCTCATGTAGAGGGTGCTTTCAGCGGTCAGTCCAACTAGGACCAAGCCATCCCTATTAGCCACGCTCAGCGATATATTTCTTTGAGAGTGGGTGATACATGTGATATGGTTAGAGACTGCCCCAGACTCAGGAGGGGTGCACCTCCACAGACTACTCAAGCTCCATGGATTCATTCAGGTCCACAGACTTAACATGCCATAGTTATTGCTCCTGTTGACACTCCACCCTCATAGCCAGATAGGGATGGGGGACGAGCGAGTAGAGGTCTCCCTATATAGGGAGGCGAGGCTAGATTCTATGCTTTTTCGGTTAGGACGGAGGTAGTCGCTTCAGATGCAGTCATCACATGAATGTTTCCGGTTTGTTAGAGAGATTCATCAGTCTTATTTGATCTGGGATCCACTTATTCATATGTGTCATCTTACTTTGCTCCATATTTGGATATATCTCGTGAGTTTTAGAGTTATCCTATTTTTGAGTTCACGCATGTGGGAGATTATTTTATCATGGACCATGTGTATCAGTCGTGTTTAGTTGTTATTAGTGGTGTTGTGACCAGAGTTGATCTAGTTTTGCTCACTATGGTAGACTTTGATATGATCATGGGCACAAACTGTTTATCGCCCTATCATGCTATTCTAGATTGTCACGCAAAGACTGTGTAATTGGCTATGCCAGGCTTACCATGGTTAGAGTGGATGGGTACATTGGATAATGTTCCTTGCAGGGTTTTGTCATTTCTAAAGGCTCAACGGATGGTTGAGAAAGGTGTGATTCATATCTAGCCTTTGTGAGAGATGTCAGTGTTGATACGCCTACTATTGAGTCAGTTCCTATAGTAAGAGACTTCCCATATGTATTTCCAACAGATCATTTGGGCATGCCACCCAATAGGGATATCGATATTTGTATTGACTTGTTACTAGGCACTCAGCCCATTTCTATCCCACCATATCATATATTCCCAACGGAGTTGATGGAACACTTGTAGGAGTTACTTAATAAGGACTTCATTCGGCCTAGTCTGTCACCTTGGGATGCTCCACTTTTGTTTGTGAAGAAGAAGGATAGTTCTATGTGTGTGTGTATTAATTTTTGGTTGTCGAATAAGGTTACAATGAAAAACCGGTACCCATTGCCGCACATTGATGACTT
This sequence comes from Nicotiana knightiana, assembly GCA_005239525.1. Lineage (NCBI taxonomy): Eukaryota > Viridiplantae > Streptophyta > Magnoliopsida > Solanales > Solanaceae > Nicotiana > Nicotiana knightiana. The sequence goes on along the minus strand of ML387695.1, from coordinate 45,627 downwards.
ATTTTATTAGATACTGAGTGCCAGAGTGTTCTAAAATATAAATTTGCGGTCAAGGTATCATCAGCTAAAGATTCGGGATTCGGATATCCCAAAGACTGCCTTTAGCACCCGATATGGTCACTATGAGTTCCTTGTGATGTGATTTGGGTTTACTAATACCCCAACAACATTTATGCACCTGATGAAAAGTGTATTCTACACATATCTTGCTTCATTCATTATTGTGTTTATTGACGACATCTTGCTATACTCCCGTAGTTGGGAAGATAATGAGCATCATCTGAGGATTGTGCTCCATACCTTGAGAGAGAGGAAGTTGTATGCAAAATTCTCAAAATGTGAATTCTAGCTTGATTCAGTGGCATTCTTGGGTCATGTGATGTTGAGTGAGGGGATCAAGGTAGACCGAAGAAGATTGAAGCAGTTCAGAGGTGGCCCATACCGTCTTCAACTACTAAGATTCGGAGGTTTCTTGGTTTGGTCGGGTATAATGCTGTTTTGTAGGGGTTTCTCCAAGTTCTCCTTTTAGATGGTCTGAGAAGTGTGAGGCGAGCTTTCCAAAGCTCAAGACTGCTTTGACTACAACCTAGTATTGGTTTGCCTAGGGCTTCTGGGTCTTACATTGCTTATTGTGATGCGTAACATGTGGACCTTGGCAATGTGTTGATGCAAGACGGTAGGGTGATTGCCTACGCGTCTCGGGAATTGAAGTTCCATGAGAGGAATTATCCGGTCCACGACTTGGAATTGGCAAGTAAGTTTATGCGTTGAAGATTAGGTGGCACTATTTGTATGGTGTCCCTTGTGAGGTATATATTGACCACCGAAGTCTCCAGCATCTGTTCAAACAGAAAGATCATAACTTGCGACAATGAAGATTATTAGGGTTTCTTAAAGATTATGACATTTATCTTCTATATCATCATGAGAAGGCCAATGTAGTGGCCGATGCCTTGAGTCGAATATTGGAGAGTTTCAATAGTTTTGCATATCTACCGGCAGTAGAGAGGCCACTTGCCCTTGATGTTCAAGCCTTAGCCAGTCAGTTTGTTAGATTTGATGTTTCAGAGCCTGTCGAGTTTTTCCTTGCATAGTTTCTCGGTCTTATTTATATGATTGCATCAGAGAGATTTAGTATGACGACCCATATTTTCTTGTCCTTAAGGACACGGTACAACACGATGATGCAAATTAGGTTTCTATTAGAGATGATGGTGTGTTTCGGATGCGGAGCCGGTTATGTGTGCCCAATGTGGATGGGTTATGTGAGTTGATTCTTTAGGAGGCCCACAATTTGCGGTACTCCATTCATCTGGGCGCCTCTAATATGTATTAAGATTTGAGGCAACACTATTGGTGGAGGAGAATGAATAAAGACATAGTGGAGTATCTAACTCCATGACTAAATTGTCAGCAAGTGAAGTATGATCATAAGAGGCGAGGCGATTTGCTTCAGAGACTTGATATTCCCGAGTGGAAATGGGAGAGTGTTACCATGGACTTCGTTGTTGGGATCCCACAAACTTTGAAGAAATTTGACGATGTATTGGTGATTATGGATAGGATGACCAAGTCGGCTCATTTCATTCCACTGGTAACTACTTATTCTTCAGAGAAGCTGACTCACATCTATATCTGCGAGATTGTCTGACTTCATGGCGTTCAGGTATCTATCATCTTTGACAGGTGCACGCAGTTCACATCGCATTTCTGGAGAGTTGTGCAGCGTAAGATAGGCACACCGGTTGAGTTGAGTACAACATTTCACCCCAGATGGACGAATAGTCCAAGCCACCATTAAGATATTGGAGGATAAGCTTGCATGTGTTATGGATTTCTGGGGTTCTTGGGATAAGTTCTTGCCTCTTGTGGAGTTTTCCTACAATAAAAGCTACCAATTGAGTATTTAGATAGCTCCTTATGAGTCCCTATATGGGAGACAATGTTGTTCTCCAGGTTGTTGGTTTGAGCAGGGAGAGACTAGATTGTTAGGCACGAATTTGGTTCGAGATGCCTTGGAGAAGGTCAAGTTTATTCATGATCGTTTTCGTACAACCCAATGTTGATAGAAGAGTTATGCCCAATGGAGAGTTCGTGATGTTGCATTCATTATTTGAGAGTGAGTCTTGCTCCGGGTTTCAGCCATGAAGGGTGTGTGATGTTCGGGAAGAAGGGCAAGTTGTGCCCTAGGTAGATCTGTCCTTGTGAGATTATTAAGAGGATTGGTGATGTGGCCTTGTCATGCCCCGCATTATTACATGGATGTTACGCTCCGCGATATTATATTACGATGATGTTACACCCTGTAGTATTGCACGTGAAATAGTCTAATAATTGACATCAGTTCAATGACAAGATTATTTGGAGATTATAAGTATTATGCTATTGCAAACAAATGATAATTAATTCGTGAAAGTGAGAGGGTAAGTGAATCGAAGAATTTTGTCGAAGTATGACAATTTGGGATAAAATACGGTCCGAGCTATAATACCCGGTATTTATGGACTAGTGCCATACAAGGTACCACATGACCATGATACTGAGGTGTATAAAGTGTGTTAATAGTGAGTAGTACTTTAAGTAATTTGAGATAATTCTTAATAATGTGCGTAATTGGTTAATTATTGGTTAATGGGAGATTGACAAGTTGATTAAGTAATTGTAGATAATTAACCTTGTCTATGGATGAGCTTAAGGTGTCCCAAACGTGGCAGCAAATTATTTGTAAATTAAATCTAAAATTAGTGACTCTTAAGCATATGGTAAGGTGGCACATTTTGGAGGATTCTTTTGTGGCTTAATCATCAAAAGGGAGCCCCACTCCATTTAATAAAAGAAGTTATCTTCCTACATCAAAATAAAGAGAAATAACAATGTTTACTTGGTAATGGATGATGGAATTCTTTGAAGGGATTCTTATGAACCCCTACAAGGTCCAACGTGATATGCTAATTCAAAGAAAGACCGTTACAATCTCTCTCAAAAATATCACACGAATTTTTTCCTACTTTGATCCGCCATTACGTGTTTTCGCAAAGGAGAATCGGTTCAGGTATGTTAAGGCTATCCCTTCTTTCTTATTGGCATGATCCATATGATGCATACGAAACGAGCAAATGCACAATTTTCATAAATGACTCTATTCATAGAAATACTAAAGATGCTTATGTTCTTGATTCCCCAAGTGTCATATTATTCTATCATCTGTTCATGGGTCTCAGAAAATACGTAAGTTGATAAAGTTTATTTCATGATATTAATCGAAGGCATAATTGTCTTATGACACTCCGAAAGATTTTATTGACGTACTTCTCATGCAGTGCATTCATTTACATTGACCCATGACCAAATGGAGTTATATACATGTATATATGTATATGGGATATGGGAAAAGGTTATAGTGTTATATACGCACCACCACCTGATCAGATGGTACACGTTGATGATTTGCCCACAGTGGCTGATATGATATAATGGGATGCCCTCGTAGGCTTGATGATGTTATGAATGCATATACCCATGCATGGTATGAAATTTATACACATATGCATGCTATTATAATATTAAATGATTAGAAAGCTATTCAGATATACATGTTGAGTCTTTTACTCCATGTTTCTCTTATGTCTATTGTTTACGAATTAAAATTCTTTACATACTCTGTACATTATATGTACTGACATCCCTTTTGCCTGGGGACACTGTGTTTCATGCCCGCAGGTCCCGATAGACAGGTTGGGAGTCCTCCGAGTAGGCATCCGCTCCATTTGCTCCGGAGTTTCTTCTTTAGTAAGTATGATTAGTACATGTATTGATTGGTATGGCGGGGCCCTGTCCCGACCTTTATGATATTATGTATTCTTAGAGGCTTGTAGACAGATGTCATGTATATGGATACTTGTATGGCCTTGCCGGCCTATTTTTGGATATAGAAAGAATCATGCCGGCCTTATAGGCCCGTACATCACATATATAAGTTTGGATTACAAGTTGGATCGTCCAATGTCGAGTATTTCCCCATGTTTTATTATACTATCTCACGGCAGCCTCTCTGGCTCATTTACCTATGATAGTGTGATACGAAATATATGTTACATTGGTACTCGGTTGAGTAAGGTACCGGGTGCCCATTGCGGCCCATCGATTTGGGTCGTGACAAAAGTGGTATCAGAGTGGTTCTGTCCTAGGGAGTCTACAAACCGTGTCTAGTAGAGTCTTGTTTATGAGTGTGTCGTGCACTACACTTATAAGCAGGAGGCTACAGGGCATTTAGGACTGTCACTCTTTCTTCTTACTCTAGATCGTGTGGTAGAGCTCATCTGTAAGAACTCAATATCCTAAACTCTGTCTTATTCATAATACGACGATGCCTACATCAAGAAAGACTGTTGGTAAAGATTGCATGTGGCTATGGAAGAGTTGATTTAGAGGAACTCGATTATGCATGATGCTTATGATGAGTAAATGTGAGGTCTTCAGCAGATCATGTGTGTATTAAAATGTGTAAGCTTCTTGATAAGAAGCCCTAAGACATGAATATCTATCCACCCATATGGTAAAAAGCAATGAGAGAATTAAAAGTTATAAGTTTCAACAAGTACAAGAAGCAAGGTGAAAAAGGGTACGAGGTACCCAGTTAGTAAGGATGAAGATTATCTACAATTCGGGAAGAGAGATATAAGCAATTTGAGTTATCTTCAACAAAAATAGATGTATGTAAAATCGGCCACGCCCATCTCAGTCATGCCCTAGGAGCCAACATATATGGTTTAAGAGAAGGACAGGATATCAGGATCCAGCTAGGGTTAGAGTAACCCAAAATGATGGATGGATTGTTTGAGTTATTTGACATTTTCGAAGGATATTACAAATGTGCTAATAGACCTCCTTGTGAGAAACCATCCACTCTAGAATATTACAATTAGATGTGAATACTAGCATGATTAAGAAAATTCAGAAGATAGACACTGAAAGTCTGGAAAGGATAAATACTACCTTAGTGTAGCTCCCGTCCCTAGTACAGCAAGAACGTTGAGCAAACCGAAGAGCCAATGAACGAAGCAAGGGGAGCTAAAAGCAAAAGAATGTCTTGTTGAAGTTTTCAAAATAAAGGGATAGGAAGAAAATATTAGCAGGGAAATAAGAAGAGAGATAAGGAAGCATTATGAGTAAGATGTGATATATGGATGACAAACAGTAGATCAAAAGATGATAGTATTATAGAATCTATAGTCAGGTGAAGGAAGAGATGAGAGGTGACAGGCCTTGAGACAACAAAAGAATATAGGCCATACAGTCATATCCTCATTTTGAGAAGTAAGTTTGCAACTCTAACGCGATTACCAAAAGGAAAAGTTAGACCCCAGAGTAATAGAACCAGTATGGATTAGTCAACAAGATAAGCTAAACATGAATTAGGGACGGGGTGATTTGATAATAGTCGGCATCATAAGAATTTCATATTTCGTTCTGGCAATAATAGAATGGACAACAAAAAAAGATTCATGACAAATTCAAAGAATGATCATTCGGGCAGACGCATCCCTAAAGCAAGTAATGTGAGCAAAGTTCAGATTAAGAAACTGTGTGTGCTAGTTACACTAGGTTTCACCATCATGAGTAAGCAATTTTGTTATCCTTGGTACATAAGGATTACCACAAGGCGAGTAAGGGTCATCGTTGATGGGAAAAGATGCCAACGATGAAGAGGTAAAACATCTATAGGTAGATCGTTGTAGCATTAAATCTTAGTACTCCCCTAAAGGGGGGGATATGGAGTGATGTAGCATTAAGTCAGAATTAAGCGGTTCTAGTAATTATGGTATGGTAAAGGAAGAATGCGATAAAAAATGAAAAAGGGATGAGATTGCACTTATTCAAAGGCTGCAGATATGCTACGATTCCAGAATATTATGCAAACACGACATTAAGGAAAGGAAGTAAGGTCCCTGCCCGAGATGTTATTGATAGATAAGGAGCCAGTGCGAGACGTAAGTTAAGACAAAGGAAATAACCCAAGTAAGATTACATGAAATATTGATATGAGAATGGGCTAACGAGTAGTTAGTAATTTATTCGGGAAGAGCCTAGTTATGGCTAAACAGGAGGTTAAAGACGAGTCAGCAGATCGTGCAAGATAAACATAGTAAAACCCAATATAATAAATTCAACCTCGCAGTAAGGTCGTTGTAATACTTGAGAAATATTCAGATAGAGTTGGGGTAGTTAATGGTACCGTATGAGTATTATGGTAGTAAAAAAGAGTGTCACTAGGAAGACAATCAATATATCAGTTCAGAAGAAACCTACAAGTACAATGGCGTGGAGGTAAGTAACTACGGATAATTATAGGTGAAGAAGAACATCAAAAATTTTATTGGGTATACGACGTGATAAGCTTGCAGCTTTACAATAGTCAGAGGGTCTTCCCTAAGTACAACAACGAAAGACTAGCTGAGGAAATAAGGAAAAAGGCTTCAACCTATGAACACTGACCTAAAAAGGAAATGACTTGTAACAACAATCTCATAACAACATTGCATACACCTCATAAGAAAGTTGCACCTATCGTGGCCAATATGTGTAGGCACTAAGATAAATCAAGTATTCGTGCAACAACTGGTAGAACGACCAGGAAAAGCAATTGCTTGCATTTAAAGAAAGTTGAGAAGGAATGAAAGGAATTATTAGATCAATGATCCAGAAATAATTACATTATGAATGCAACTAAAATTTCGGGGTATGCAGCATATATGTTAACAATCATACAGCCGTAGAAAACTCTGGTATAAGTTAAAAGAAATAATTGAGTCCAAGTTATAGACAGAGGACAAAAGTTTTAGATGATGTTATCACGGATATTCCATAGCGTCCATGAAAGGATAAAGTAATAACTAACACCATGAGCCGCAGATTGGAAAATAGCTTAAGCCTACATAAAGGTTGATCAGAGGGAAGAGAAAACTAAAGAGTTACACCAACTAAGTAAACCAAGAGTCTGATTGTTGGACCCAGAAAATTATAGATCTCAAGATTGAGAACATTGCAGGATCACTCTTAAATATCTAAGGTACGAGAGAGATTGTACAATAGCCATATTCTATAAGGGCGTTAGAAGAATACCAGCCTCATAAGAAGTTAGTATGAAGCTCTCACCAGATTATGTATACACCAAAGGTGCAGGTGTTATAATAAAGCTTCAAGTTATGGATCTGAATTATACCTATGTGGAAGAAAGGTCATGAAATATATACAAGATGTGATGCAAGATTTTAAGGTAAGTCAGGTAAAGCTGAACAATGTATGCGATACTCAAATGAAGAAGGTTGTGAATAGTCATTATATTGGATAGAAGTCTAGAAGCACAGGGATTCAGTATCTAGGAATGATAGCGGCGTCGTCAGTGACATGTTTTCCAGCCTATGGTTTCTAGGTATCGATGAGCCTAATTAAGAGAGCAAAGAAGAGTTAGAGACGATGTGGTGTCTCGCTTGATGTTCCGGAATAACATAAGGAAATTTAGGGTACAAGAAAGTTGAAGCAAGTTGCAAGTAATATAGATAGATATGTGTAGGTTGCAAGCTAAAGTATGGTAGAGCGCCAAGGTTTTAGGAAAACATGAGTAAGGATAAGAAAATGTGAGTGAGTAGGTGATGAGAATGGATAAGTTCTCAGGATTAAGCTCATGAAAACAAGAGAGCTGATGGTTTCTCTAAGTTATAGAAAGCTCAGTATAGCCTGAACGAACTCTAAGGAGTCTAAGACTAGTAACATTTAGAAGAGATGGAATAATGCCCTGGTAGTATAATAAGGGTGTAATTATGATAAATAAAGGATGACGTTTAGGCCTTCGATTGAGTAATGAGTTCATGAATTATACAGGATTAAAATACCCATGTAAGGCGAATCACATTGGAATGACTATGATATAAATAGGGTTATGGAAGTACAATATTGTCGCCAGGTGGGTCAGGAAAATCACTTCAAATGTTCCTCGATGCAACGTGAGCCCTAGTGATTACGTATGAAGTTCCAAGTTATCAATGGTATATTGTAGATCAATATTGAGATGAATCAACAATGGATGGACACTAACGAGGGAGCATTAAAGGACTTGGATTTATACATATGGGAAAAGAAACGAAAGCAACCTGGAGTTTGGTAGCAGAACTCAGTAAGGATAAATCGAAGTAAGAGTTATGGTATAGTATGACCTACCTAGGTGCAATAAAGTCATATGGATGGATAACCGAAATAAGGTATAGAAATATTCGTGAGTTCAACAAAGTGCCGAACGAAGAACACCAGTATACCCATAGATGCCCAGAGGGACATATTATCAAGCTTTGTATATGGTTACAAAGTGAAGCCTAGAGATTGGGTAAAAGTTGGAGGAAAAAGGAAAGAAGAGTAACATAGGCGTATTTACAAGGAAAAAGTTGTACAGTCTGCATGACAGAAGGTAGCAAGAGTTACGAGATTGGAATAATCTTGAGCACAGGCCGTGGTGTCAGAAAGAGACCTACATGTGGGAATATCCAGGACTTTGGATTTATTCACAGAACAACTGCCTAAGATGGCAAGGAGAGTACTAAAGTATTCACAAGGACTATAGGCGATGATAATGATAAGTGCATCAGTCAACATTCGAGGACGGATATTCCAAAGGGAGAATGATAATACGTCACACAATATTACGTCATTGTTATGCTCCACAGTATTATATTACGACGATGTTACACCCTGTAATATTGTACGTGAAATGGTGGTAAGATAATTGACATCACTTCAAGGACAAGATTATTTGGAGATTATAAATATTATGCTATTACAAACAAGTGGTAAATTCGTGAAGGTGAGAGGGTAAATTCGTGAAGGTGAGAGGGTAATTTGCGAGTGCATCGGCCTCGCTATTTTTCTCCAGAGGTATGTGGACCAGAGTCCATTCTTTGAAATGCTGCAAAGTGGTTTGAAGTTTGTCTAGGTACCGTTGCATCGTGTCCTCTCGAACCTCGAAGCTCTTGTTTGCCTTATTTACTACCAGAAGGGGATCACATTTGGCTTCAACGATTTTTGCTCCCAGTCATTTGGCTAATTGGAGACCTACAATCATAGCCTCATTCTCGGCTTCAATGTTAGTAACCTTTACAGTTTTTATAGATTTCCTAATCACGCCACCTGCAGGTGTCTTCAGAAATATGCCGAGCCCGGATCCATTCACGTTTGAGGCACCGTCGGTGAATAAGGTCCATACCCCCGATGATGCGGCCAGTTTTAGTAGAAGTTCTTTTTCTACCTCTGGCACAAGGGCGGGCGTAACTTCGGCCACGTAGTCCACCAAAATTTGGGACTTGATAGCCGTTCGGGGCTGATATTCGATATCGTACCCCCCGAGCTTGATGGCCCATTTGGCCAGTCGGCCTGACAATTCAGGTTTATGCAATATATTTAGAAGAGGATATGTTGTTATAACACATATATGATGACATTGAAAATAAAGCTTCAATTTTCGAGACACACTTATTAATGCAAGAGCCAATTTTTCTATGTGTGGATACCTGGTTTCAGCATCCCCCAGGCTTTGACTTACATAACAGATAGGGAATTGTATATCTTGCTCATCTCGAACAAGCACTCCACTTACCGCTAACTCGGACACTTCCAAATACATATATAAAGCGTTTCGTCCTCCTTCGGGGTGTGGAGCAAAGGCGGGCTTGAGAGATACCCCTTTAACCCTTCCAAGGCGTGTTGGCACTCCGAGGTTTATTCAAAGTTGTTTTTCTTTTTAAGTAGGGAGAAGAAGTGATGGCTCCGATATTATGATCTCGAGATGAATCGGCCTAACGCTGTTATCCGCCCGGTCAGCCGCTGTACGGCCTTCACATTGCTTACCACCGTGATTTCTTCGATGACCTTGATTTTGTCGGGGTTGATTACAATCCCCCTATTTGATACCATGAAGCCTAAGAATTTGCCCGAACCTACGCTGAAGGCGCATTTCTCAAGGTTGAGCTTCATGTTGTAGTTCCTAAGGATGTCGAATGTTTCCTGCAAATGAGTCAAATGGTCCTCTGCTCGCATGGACTTAACTAGCTGTCATCAATGTAAACTTCCATGGATTTGCCTATTTGATGTTCGATCTTATTAACTAAGCGTTGGTATGTGGACCCCGCATTTTTTTAGCCCGAAGGGCATTACATTGTAGCAGTATGTGCCATACTTGGTGATGAATGAACTCTTTTCCTGTCCTCGGGTTTCATTTGAATTTGATTATACCCAGATTAGGCGTCGAGAAAGATGAGAATCTCGTGGCAAGCTGTGGCATCGATCAATGGATCGATGTTGGGCAGTGGGAATGAATCTTTAGGGCATTCTTTATTTAAGTCCTTATAATCTACGCACATTCTTAATTTGTCCCCAAGAGACCACTACTACATTGGCCAACCACTCGGGATATTTTACTTCCCTGATGGACCCTATTTTGAGGAGTTTTGTTACCTCGTCTTTGACACTTAGTCGATGGGTGGTTATTCCCGGGGAGATCCCTGTGATGTCTAAGTTGGACCAAGCAAAGCAATCAATGTTGTCAATAAGAAATTGAATGAGTTCTTTCCTGAGCTCTGGGGTTAATCCCGTTCCTAGGTATACCTTTCGATCTGGTAGGTGTTTCATCAAAACAGTTTGCTCCAGCTCTTCGACCATTTATTTTGTTGCGTTTGATTCTTCGAGGGCAATAAAGGTTCGAGGACTGAGGAAGTCTTCACCATCATCTTCGGGGACCCGTTTACATCCCGACCCCTCCAGGTGGAGTATATGGGCTCGGCGCCACGCTGTGCACTGCGAACATTTCCTTTGCCGTGTGGTGCTCGCCATACACCATTTTTATGCCCTCTGTAGTCGGGAGTTTCAACATCTGGTGGAAAGTTGACGGTATCACTTTGATGCCGTGTATCCATGGCCTTCCAAGCAGGACATTGTATCTCGTGTCTATTTCGTTGACGTGAAACTTGGTTTCCCAAACTGTACCGGACACATTGACTGGGAGGAGGATTTCCCCCTTTGTCGCTTCGTTCGCCATGTTAAACCCACTGAGGGCTCTAGAATCGGGTACGATTTGGTCGAGCAGCTCAAGCTGCTCCGCTACCCCTAATTTGATTATATTGGCCGAGCTACCTGGATCCACAAGCACACGCTTAATTTGAACGCTATTCAAGAGAAAAGAAATTACCAGCGCATCGTTATGTGGTTGGGAAAGGCCTTCGACATCTTCTTCTCTGAACACAACAATTCTTTTAGATATACAATTTTGAGTTCGTTCTTTCGTGGTGGTGGGCACCTTGGCCCGTTTGAGCACGGGTTCTTGCAGTCCGTAATCCTCAGGGCGGTTTTTTTCATTTGAGTTTACTGAGTTAGACCTTTTCTGACCTGCAATTGAAGATTCTTGGACAAGAAAAAGTGTGAAGAATATCTTGTGTTTTTAGAAAAACCAGCACTATTACTTTTAGCCCCATGGTGGGCGCCAAACTGTTTACCTTGAAAATGGTAATTACAATTATATATGATTATGTGGTTATAAAAATACATGATCTATTTTAATACAAGTTGTTTAGGCAGTAGATGTGGAGTGTGAAGTGAGAAAAATAAAATAAGAGCAAAAGGAAACTAGATTACGCAATCCGTGTAACAGAGAGACCGGTCTCGAGTGTGGTCGGAAGGGCCTTGAGGTGGAGCTTTATAAGCTTGAATAGGGGCTATCGATAATAGTATAACAGTGATGAAGGCCTTAAGAATGGCCTATTTACGATCAATAACAAGTAACAAATAAATAACTATTCAAGAACACAATAAATGAGAAGCAATAAATCAATGAAGCAATTGTAGAGAATGTTTTAGCTTAGGAGCATAGGATGTTCTTGTTATTGTATTGAATATCATGTCCTTTACAAAGTGACAAGGGTCCCCTTTATATAGGAGGGGGAATCCCAACATAGTACATGTGTAATTAATTCAAAGAGATATGGCTGGTATAGCCATTTAATGCCATGGTACGGGCTTGTGCTATTTTGTGTATTTTGTCAGCTTTAACCACGTGCCTCTTGGGAGTTTCCCGCCTTTCAATGTTAACCTTCGATTTGTACTGCCTTGAGGTCGAGGACCTTCGATATTCTCCCTCGAGGAGTGAACCTGGGTGTTAAACTTCGGATGTTGCCTCGATACGATTGAAGTCGAGGTTCGAACTGCTACAGGAGCCTAAAAATCGGGCTTCCCCAGTTTTGTTGTATACACATGTACCATCATCTAGCTAAATTTGGCCACATCTTCACAGTCTGCAACCCCGAAATAATCTGCTTCTGAGAACTCTCAATCTCCAAATCCATAGAACACATGGATCGCTATTGCTGACCCCAAGCAAATTCCTACTCCATGCGCACTGCATCCTTCACGAATAACAACTCAAACCATTCCATGATCCCATTATACCCATAATGTGGATACACCATGCATCCGTAAATTTCCTTACTTAAGTCATCCTCAAAACCAACATCTGCAAGTCATAACTGATCCACAAGTATGTTTCAGACCAAAACCAATACAACACTTAACCATGAAATCACATCGTTGATAACATCTTCCCCCACTTGGCTCAGAGCCATAGAATAAATCATCTGATAACTCACAATGCCCATGCTCTATTACCGCCATAATCCCTTAGTGAGATTCAACTAAATTCTTCACAAGCTCATTCAAATCAAACAATAAAATACCTCAAATCATCTACTAAGCTCGCATTCATCCTCGTGACACTCTGGTCAGCTTTCACAACTTATCCAAACTCAAATCACAACACACATAACCCACTAGTAGGAAGAAACTCTCCACACAACATTATAAGGATCACACATCCGTAGATTACCCCTCATGTGATAACCCACATGCTTAGCCTCAAATTGACATCTCTCTATACCCTTTCATAGCCATAACTACTATGCAATCACTTAATCTTCTTGAGTCTGAACTTATCAACGAGACATGAGAAACTACTTCGTTACATAAATGAAATAACATGGGATAATCCCCCAAAACCCTCATAACTCTAGACTGTGCAATATAGTAAGACAGAAATCAAGCATCCAATAGTCCTTTTCTAAGCCCAAGCAACCCTCCTCGTCATATCAAGCTATCTGACCATATTCCGTGGCCATAACACAATCATCATATAGCCATCCAACCACTCATTGAGCCATCAATCCTGCTACTAGGGACACGACCAGATGTACGAATCCAAAGCATATACTTACTCAAATAAAACCATCGAGCCCAAGATGCAATCAAAATCCGGCCTCGAGTCCTCTAGATTGTACCAACTCCAAAACATATTAACAGATTTTGCATCTCATCCATGGAATTCACAAGTTGTCAATGAGATACGCTTCAAACTGAATCAGTGTCGCACGATACAGAAAGAAAGATGGAAATTTTATCCTAAATGCCCTGTAGCCCCTCGAAGATAGGTATGGAGGTCATCACCAATCCGCAAGACTCTACTAGACACTTGCTCATGACTCGTAGAACCTATGAACCTAGAGCTCTGATACAAACTTTTCACAACCTAAAAATTTATTTAGTCGTGATGGAACCTAACTCAACCCCCTAGGTAAGCCAATTAACAATAATCCAATTAAAATTAGATTTATTGAGAAAATAAATAATGAGATAACTGAACTTTTATAAAACTTCCCAAGGATTAGTAGTACATATCATGAGCTTCTATGATTGAGAGTTTACAAAGCTGTTATGAAATAAATAACTTCTAGAACTACGAATCGGACACCAAAATGCATGAATTTCAACGTAAATTTCAAGAACTTCTAGAATTGCAACTAAGCATCCGAATCCTATCAAATCAACTCCAAACGATACAAAATTTTGCAAACAAGTAATAAAAATCATAAAAGGCCTATTAAAAGTCCCAAAATAAAATTATGAACCCAATAGCTAAAACTCAACCTACATTCAAACTTTTCAATTTCAAATTTCCAAACTTCGGCAAAACAACATAAGTCAACCTACAGACTTCTGAATTTGATTCCGGGCATAGGCCCAATCCAAAATCACAATACAAAGCTATCAGAGACATCAAAACACCATTCGAGGTCATTTTCACGAAAGTCAAAGTTTGAACAATATCTCTAGCTTAAGCGTCTACGTCAAGAACCAAAGGGTCCAAATCAACCAGATATCTTCCCGAAAAGTCATAAAATCATGAACACACATGTTGAAGCATCAAACGGGGAAACATGGTGCAATTACACAAAACAACCGGTCGGGTAGTTACATATAGCTTTGAGTGGTACCTCATGTATACCTAAGTTCGACAAGATTTGTCATCTTGCTTCAAACAAAGGTTTCAAATTCTTCCTACCCTCACGATTCAAATGACCTCATCACAAATAAAGACCTAGTTTGCAACATATTTGAAGGTCATTTTCGGGCATAGGCCGAAGTCCAAAATAACAACACAAAGCTATCAGAGGCATCAAAACACCATTCCGAGGTCATTTTTACGAAAGTCAAAGTTTTATCAATATCTCTAACTTAACCTTCTAAGTCAAGAACCAAAGGGTCCAAACCAACCATATATCTTCCCGAAAAGTCATAAAATCATGAACACATATGTTGAAGCATCAAAAGGGGAAACGGGGCACAATTACATAAAACAACAGGTCGGGTAGTTACATATAGCTTCGAGTGGTACCTCATGTATACCTAAGTTCGACAAGATTTTTTCATCTTGCTTCAAACAAAGGTTTCAAATTCTTCTTACCCTCACGATTCAAATGACCTCATCATAAAGAAAGTCCTAGTTTGCAACATTTTTGAAGTTTTTATGTTTTTTAGGATATTGTTGAGAAGTATACTCACACTTAGAATGATGTTCAATTCATGTGATTGTGATACCATATGCTTGGCCTTCATGTAAGTATCCACTAATGTGCGAACACTTGGAATAAGATCATGCAGGGCTTTCTTATTGGCTTGTAATGTGGGCTTGGGGACAAGTAGGATGTTCGTTTGGTGTAAGAGTGACTAATCCTTCTCAAGCGTTGCACTGTATATGTTCCTTTGGTGTTCAAACCATGCTTTAGTGCTTGATCTCTTTCAGATCGATGTCCCTTTCTTTTATTTTGACTTCTTTTTGAACTTTTTGGAGGTTCTTCTGCTTTTCTTTTTGAGGTTTATCCTGTTTGTAGGAGTTTTTCCTTCTTTTCCAGGAGTTTCCCCTTTTTTGTTGTGTAGTTTTCCTCCTTTTTTGGATCTTCCTATTGAACTTGTGGAAGCTTCCTCTTTCATTCGGTTCTCATTTCGATTCCGTGGAAGTTTCTTCCTCGTGTTGAATCCTCATTTTGAATTTGTGGAGTCTCATTTTTCTTTCTTTAAGTCATGTCTCTAATTGGAACTTTGTATCTTTTGTCTTTCATGCTTATCACCTTCACTTTTGTCTTCGTCTGAAGTTACACTTTTTCAGTGCGTGCAAGAAGGTTGGGCCAAGAAAAGGGTAGTGCATTTAAGCACAAGAATGGGTATGGGCTAAGATTGTCACGTCCCAAAACTACCCCCTAGACGCAATCGGCGCCCAGCTAACACCACCTGCCAGACGAACCTCTTTCTCAAACATTTAACCATTTACTCAAACACGGGAGAACAATTAAGCGCAAGCCTAAAATTTTTATTAATAATTAGAGACGAAATAATTATCACCCAATACCTTTGTCAATTGATAGAAGAACTGTCACGGCCCAATTCTCCCGCTGTAAGACGTCGTGATGACACCTTGTCGCTACGACTAGATAAGCCTAACAATTTTGGAATAACAAAAATAAAAGCAATATTTAACAACCAAACTTCAACAGATAACTATATCGTGATAAAATGCCGCTTGGCATGTACAAGTAAACCAACACTCGAGCATAAATAATATTCTCAAAACCCGGCAGTCACGAGTCACAAGCTCTAAGAATTTGTCTAATTGTTTCTATACATCACTTTCTAAAAGAAATAAAGGAGGAAACAACATAAGGGATAGACGGGGACTCTGAGGTCTACAACCGCTGGAAGATATACTTTGAAGTCTCCGGAGCAACATCAAGTACGCAACTAATAGAGGTGCTGGTAGGAGGTACCTGGATCTCGAGACAAGCTCAATCAATCAATAAGAATGTCTTTTCCTCGATTTTCCGACTCTGAATGACGCAAATCTAGCCAAAAATAATTACATACTATAAATACAATTATAATAAACTAATCTAATTAATCAAATAAAAACTTTTACAAGAATTTCGAAAACCGCCCCAACAAGTCGACCCAGGCCCACGTCTCGGAATCGGGTAAAAATCACAAAAAACGAACATCCATTCAACCACGAGTTCACTCATAACAAAATTACTCAAATCTGATTTCAAAATCTCAATCAAAACCCAAAAATTTAGTTGAAGAACTTTCCCACTTTTTCCCTAGTTTTCTCAACCCAAAACCTTAATTAAAAGATGAAATTAACGATAGATTAGTGGATATAGCCATAAACGAGTTATGAATCATTTCCCAATAGTTTCCTCTGAAAATTCCTCAAATTATCACCTAAATCTTAGTTCCCAAAGTGAAAATGAGATCAAACCCTCGTAATTCCCCTTTTTCTGCCCAGTGATCTTGCTTCTGCGAGGGATCCATCGCATCTGTGGTCCTGAACCTACGAAAAAACCATCGCAGGTGCGGACATCACTTAAGTCCACAAAAGTCACTTCTGCGATCAAGGGCCGTACATGCGCGCCCGCTTCTGAGCTCCATCCTCCGCTCCTGCGAGTTCGCTTCTACAGGATTCTCACCACACTGGTCCTATCTGGGCAGGCCCAGATTCACTTATGCAGCTCAGAGGCCGCTTCTGTGGTGCCGCAATTACGGCCCAAAAGCGCAAACGTGCGATTACACTAGGTGCAACAAACTTTAGTCAATCCAACACAACTCCAACTGATCCGTTAACCATCCGAAATCAACTCGAGGCCCCCGGGACCTCAACCAAGTATACCAACAAGTCCTAAAACATCATACGAAGTTAGTCGAGCCTACAAATAATGTCAAACTATGCTAAAGATACGAATTGCACCCCAATTCAAGCTTAATGAACTTTGAAACTTCAAACTTCTACAACCGATGCCGAAACCTATCAAAACACGTACGATTGACCTCAAATTTTGCACACAAGTCATAATTTACATTACAGACCTACTCCAGCGTCCGAAATCAGAAACCGACCACGATATAAAATTTCCACTCCCGGTCAAACTTCCCCAAAAACTTCAATAGCTATTTCAAGCCTAATTGAGCTACAGACTCCATTAGAGAGTCGTCTTCACACAGTTCCAACTACGATAAAAATCCTAGAACTTAAGCTTTTATTTTAGGGACTCAGTGTCCAAAAATCACTCCAAAACCTAAAACAAAACCTCCCAACAAGTCACATAAGCATAGAATTATATGGGTAAAGCAGTAAATAGGGGATCGAGGCCAATACTCTCAAAACGGCCAGCTTGGTCTTTACAAAAACCAACAATCAGTCAAATAATAAAACTCTTGCCCAAATCCCACACTAAGATCATGGAGCATCTAACAAAGTAATATGATTTTTATTGATGGGTATGCATACTCCAAAGAAAAAAGAAATAACTAACACGAACTAGACAAAGCTGAAATGAAAGCTTCCACGAACAATGTGGTGGCTCCGCTCAGCAATAGGATACAATCGAACAGACTTGTTAGCCACTAGCTCTATCTCCCACAATGGTATATGCATAGAGATGTAGTTAAGGAGTGAGTTATACATAAATATAACCCAGTAAGATCCTCGATCTTCCACTTTAAATACCTTTGGAACAAGTGTTAGAAAATACAAACACACCACAACAAGAGCAATATACTAAACACGATAATTATAACATAACATAATATATATGTATTAACAGAGTTAACAACAATTAACTAACAAGAATATAAATATCTCAACCCACTACACACTATGGACTTGTCATAACTGCAGTGAAAGAAATTAACCAATACCTATATAAGACGCAACGGCACAACAATGCCTCAAATATGTAACGGAGCATACACAATGCTCACTGAAGCATACACAATGCCCCGAATATATCAAGAAGCATACATAATGCTTGGGTGATGTACAAAGGCATACACAATGCTCCTATATCATGGTTCACAGCCGTATCAAACTCAACATCGTGACTCACAGCCATATCAAACTCAACAAAATGGCTCACAGTTGTATCAAAGTATAAAACTCAATATCGTGGCTCACAACCGTATTAAAGTATCAAACTCAACATCATGCCTCACATCCATATCAAAATCAACATCATGGCTCACAGCCGTATTAAAGTATCAAACTCAACAACATGGCTCATAGACGTATTAAAGTATCAAACTCAACACCATGGCTCATAGCCGTATCAAAGTATCAAACTCATCATCATGGCTCACGGTCGTATTAAAGGATCAAACTCAACACCATGGTTCACAACCGTATCACGCCATCAAACAACTTATAAAATATTTTTTTTGTTTTCTTAACATATTTTTCATAAAATAATATATTTACGGCTAGTCTAAGACCACTGATTCTGTCAAGCGCACGCTTATCTCAACACATGGACCAGGCAGAGAAAATAAAATTTCAAAACGAGTTTTAGAAAAGCAAGCATCAAAGCTTAAAGTTACACTTACCTCATTAACAAGAAGTCATTTAACCTTGCAACGTCCAAAAAACCAAGAAAACGGTCTCCAATGGTCTTAATTTATGCAAAATATTTATTTTTAATATCAATTATACTATTGTAGGTTATTTCATTATCTTTGAATTGTCAAATAAAAGTTTACTAAAAAGTCAACTTCTCGTCAAGATGGTCGAATTCCTAAACCATTCATCTTTTCAAGTTATTCATAAGTCGTATAGTCCAAATCTATTATCAAGTTTCAATTTTGATGCTAAATAATGGGTTAAATCTCAATTATCTCCAATGAGAACTTAGGACTAAATATCAATATTGTATACCTTAAATAAAGAGTTTAAATGTTAAAACAAATCTCAATATTACTATCCAGCTCAATATTCAGTATGTATGTCTTATATACCAAAATCAGTGATCCAATAATCGATATCGAAAGGTTTTTCTTAATTCAGTAAAAATACCTTACTGTTTACGAAGTGCTGATGCCAAAAATTGCAAATAGACAAAAACCCCTTTATAGTTTCCTCTACGCTGGTAATCAAAAGCAGACTCGCATTTGCTTACTCAAAATAATCCTCCAACTTTGATATCTATAGATTAAAACAAATCTCAATATTACTATCCAGCTCAATATTCAGTATGTATGCCTTATATATCAAAATCAGTGATCCAATAATCGATATCGAAAGATTTTTCTTAATTCAATAAAAATACCTTACTGTTTACGAAGTGCTGATGCCAGAAATTGCAAATAGACAAAAACTCCTTTACAGTTTCCTCTACGCTGGTAATCAAAAGCAGACTCGCATTTGCTTACTCAAAATAATCCTCCAACTTTGATGTCTATGGATTAAAACAAATCTCAATATTACTATCCAGCTCAATATTCAGTATGTATGCCTTATATATCAAAATCAATGATCCAATAATCGTTATCGAAAGATTTTTCTTAATTCAATGAAAATACCTTATTGTTTATGAAGTCTTGATGCCAGAAATTGCAAATAGACAAAAACCCCTTTACAGTTTCCTCTACGCTGGTAATCAAAAGCAGACTCGCATTTGCTTACTCAAAATAATCCTCCAACTTTGATGTCCAAGGATTAAATTTAAAAAATAAACTACTTCCTGTGTTCCAAAACCGCCGACTTTACTCTTAATTTCAAAGCTATTATTAGTTTTACGTTTCTCTTCCAAAGGTGAAGCTCTATTATAGATATTCAGACCTCCAAACGCATCTACCACGTTGAAGTACCACAAAATGTGGTTGGGTCCCACATAATATCTCATAAAAGAAATTTCACTCTAATAATTTTACCCCACTAACTTCTTGTATATTTCTCAACCTCATACAAATATTCATGTAAAGAAAATCTACCTAAGAGTAATTATATTCAAATTTGCATACCTATGTACATATACTTAATACATATATACCGTAGGCATTATCTTTTGTTTTAATATGTAAATCTCTGTAATTAAGTAAACCATAATAAAGAAAATAATTTAAGAACTCGCTTTAAATTACCGGACTATTACAAAGATGTAGTTGTCCAAAAAAAGGCTTAAGGCTCAAACGGGGAATGCTAGGGAATGATGTTATTTGACAGGTTTGAAAGGCTCAAACGGGTCAAAGAAGACCTAGACCCTTTCCTTAGCCAAGTGTTACTTAGGATTTCGCCTCAACAAACTTTCGGGCCAAATTCTAGATCTATAATGCAATGCAATGAATTTTAATCTCGGGTCACCACACAATGCACATGGAACGATAAGGTCGGCTTTGTTCTTACCCTAACTATATGCAGAAGGTTTTTCAAGCATTACAAAGGCATAATTAAGAGGTACCACATGAATCTATGGTTTATCACGAAGCGGACCCTCTCCATCATACCAATTTTTGGTTGTTCCTTTCCCATGCACACTCCTTATTATGTTGGTACCAACCAAGACAATATATTTATGATGATCTTTTTATTTCTTTTCTTTTCTTTCTTCTCCTTTTTTCTCTTTTATTATTTTGGATAGATGAGACCAAACCCGAGGAAATGTTCCCTTTCTTTTTACTGAATCAATTTTTTTTGTGATTTTTCCTAAAGAGAATTAAACCTAAGAAAGGTTCTTGCTTGACTTCCTTTTCTGATATTTGACAAGTGAACCCAACGAAGGTTTTTGGTCTCTTTTCTGAGCATTGAATATAAACCATGCTATGTAGTTACAGATCCGAAGCGATATTGGAGCATTTGAATGTTAGACGAGCTTTGTAGTAACCGTTCCGAAGTGATATCGGAGAATTAAATGATAGACGGGCTTCGTGGTTACCATTCTATCACAATATCGGAGCAATAAATGTTAGACGGACTTTGTGGTTACCGTTTCGAAGCGATATTAGAGCATTGAATTTTAGATGAGCTTTGTGGTTAACGTTCTGAGGTGATATCGGAGCATTGAATGTTAGACGGTTTTTATGGTTATCGTTACAAAGAGATATTAGAGCATTGAATCTCCACGCGACGAGAGTATTTGACTGGATTTGAAATCTCCACACGATGGGAATGAGAGGCATATAAATTTCAACGCAATGGGAGTGACGTGAATGTAAATCTCCACACGATAAGGGTGACAGGAAGTAAATCTCCACGCGATGGGAGTGACAATAATGTAAATATGCACGCGGTGAGAGTTTTATTTTTATTTTTTTTGAGTTTTTGAAGGATAAGATCGAACCTGGGAAGGGTCCTTGATTGATTATTTTTTCTTTTTGAAATATAGGATTGAATCCAGGAAGGATTCTCGATTGATTTTCTGGTTTTTGAAAGATTTGGAATTGAACCCTTGACAGGTTCTTGATTCCCTTTCCTTTTGATTTTTATTTTCTTTTCTGAAAGATGAGACCAAAGTCGAATGAAGGGTCTTAATTTTTGTTTTGAACTACCTTTTTTTAAAAGGATTAGACTGAATCTAAAGAGAGGGTCTTGACCCTTTTGTTTTTAAATGAGACCGAACTCGAAGGTTGCCTACGTATCTCATTGAAATCAGAATTAGGTCAAGCATATTTCAGGAAGATTAGAAATAGGAGAACATTTTTAGATTTTCATTTCATTTTTTTTAATTACATTAAGGGAAGCTTATAAGAAATATATTTTTTTAGATTTTTGAGTTTCTTGAAGGAAGATTTATAAGGAAAATATTTTTTTGGATTTAAAATTTGATGTCTTCAAGAAATACTTCTATGGAAGCAATAGAGAGAGAGATATACATGTTTGATTTTTGTTTAATTTTTTGAAATGATCCTTTGTGAAAACCATTGGTCAACTATGACCCAAGTGGCCAGAATTGACCGATTCGTCCAGCTAAGTACGAGAAAATCGGACAAATGACAAATTGCCTACGTATCTCGAAACAAGGTCAAGAATCAGGTACGCATAATTCGTGAAAAGCGGGACAGCATAAGTTGTATGGTTCTCAACACTTCTTTTACTCCCTTATTTAAAGGAATTGCAACTAAGAATATTTAATGGCATCAGGGATATGCACAAAATGCAAGGGTATAGACAAACTCGGAGCGATACCTCGTTGTGTCTTTGGTTAGACGTGGTATCGTCTGAAGTTGAAGAGTGAGTCCCTACGGAAGATGTGCATCAGTTGCTCTTTTGAACAATTACTTCGATGCCCCTAACTATTTGTGAGACAGTCGTTGCGGTATTCTCTCTCTTGACTGCAAGAATGTCTTGTTGTGACCTTCCACAATATCCGATGTCAGATGTTATTTCTCATACAGTACCAACATGATGCACCTTTCGGCTATCGACATGAATTATTTGATGATCGTCCCTGGTTGATAACCGAGAACGAAATTCCTCTCAAAATATAGAAAAGTGATGAGAGTAGCGAAGTCATGAAAAATAATGGAGTTGATTGCAAAACTACTACTCCCCTAATTATCTATTGGATGATCCAAAAAGCCCGAGGTCAGAAGTTATCCCTAGTGAAGGCCCTGGATGACGCACCTGCAAATTCAATGGAGAAAATATTAGAGTTCTCTTCAAACAGTATTATAGAAGTGAGAGGGTGCAGAGTTAGGTCATAATGATGTATTTGATGGTGGATGGGAACTTGATGTTGGCATTCTATGACAGTTCCAAAGATGATGTTCTCCCTCCTACGTCCAACAAAAAATTCTTAGATTTAAGGGAGGGGAACCAATTTGTGTTGACTTGAGGTTTTTCTCGTTCTTTTCATTTGTCCGAGTTGTGCGAGCCTGACACCCCAAGAGCTGGCTAAAAATTTGTCTTTGTAAAATAATATGTTGACTTGTATTGAATCACTTGAGTTTGGATAGTGGGAGTGGACACCATGACTCCATAGCCAGATGTTTGATTAAAAAGGACTTGTATCCCGAATGTTGGGATTTAAGTCGAGTGAGGCTCAAAGTAAGGTTGGCATGGTATTTTGGTGTCTGGATTTTGGGTGTCTGGATTTTGAGATTGATGCTCTCGGAGATTTCTAGGTTGAGAGCATCTTTGCACTGATCCAAAAGAACTACCCATTTTTCAGTAATGAGGAAATTATATTGAAATAGTGGGGATATCAAACCCCCATGTAAGGTTGCCAACGTATGTCACGACCCCAATTTCTCTTTGTAGGATATCGTGATGTCACCTAGTATGTACGACTAGATAATCCTAAAATTTGATAATATTTGACAGAAATAATCAACAAAATACTAAAACAAGTCTGATAAAATGATATTAACTCCTGAAATACAATCTCAACAAATATTTTCCAAAATCAGTGGAACTGAGTCATAAGCTCTACTGAGTAAGCTAAAATTTCTACTATATCACTGTCTGAATTGAAAAATACAACAGTAGTAAAAATTAAAGGATGGGGACTCTGAGGCCTGCGAATGCGGAGTAGGCATGCCTTGAAATCTCCGTAAGCAGCTAACAGTCAATCACTAACGCACGACACAAGCAGAAGTACTTGGATCTGCCCAAAAAAAGATGTGCAGAAGCGTAGTATGAATACACCACAATGATACCCAGTAAGTATACCTCTTACCTCGAATGAAATAAAAGACAAGACCTAAAGTGTGGTCTGCCTAAACATGCTCCTAATGGTCCAATTAATCAAGAGAGCAATAAAAATATTTCAACTCACTTTTAACTTTCAATCCAATCCGACGGCCAAATACTTATTTTCTAAGCCACCACCCAATTCAATTAATAAGTTTATATAACTCTGAAATGAATTCCCTCGTTCTTCATGTCGGTGCCTGCAATCACAACAAAACAGACAAAACAATGAAACTTTTCTGCCCCAGTTTGTGCCAGGAACATTTGTGAGTGTTGGTTGAATCCCATTATCCAGGAAGGACCTAAAAATTTAAAATTAAATCTTATTATGCAGTAGGGTTCTAGAAATTTAAAACCGAATCCCATTATCCAGGAGGGCCTAGAAATTTAAAATTAAGCCACATTATTCGTGAGGGTCCTGGAAACCTAAAACTAAATTTCATTATCTAGGAGGGTCCTGAAAAGTCAAAAATGAACTTACCTGAACTATGCTTTCCTCACGGAGGATCCCTGTAAAAGGAACAAAAAATTCTTGCCCTTCAACCATGCTTTCCTCATGGAGGATCCTCCTGAACGACCAAATTTTCTTGCCCCTATTTCAATCAAAGGAAATTTTTTGAGTTGGAAAATATAGTGGTTAGTTCGTGGAATCGTTTTTGAAGGTGTCCGCTTCTGCCGTCGCCTATGCTTCATTCTGATTAGTTGCTTCGGGCTAACAAGGAATTGTTTGACCTTATGATCGAACCTTGACCACAAAAATCTTTGGATGACCCGAATCCCTTACATTCACTTGTTGCGTTGTGTTTTCATGCTGACAATTGTTGAGCCTTTGTATTTTCTCAAAATTCAAGATTCACTTGATCACTTGAACTTCAGTTATCACCACATTTCTCCTTTTGGGTCATGTTATTTATGATGTGCTCGGCCAAACTTTGCCTTGTGCAATCAAGAAGCCGGTAGTAGGCTTTGAAGTTCTTTCTTGCTTGCTTTAACAAAACTGACTTGGAAGAAACAAAAAGAAATATAACCAAACGAACAAAGTGAAATGATTTTTGGCAAAAAGAACAAAAGAAAGGTCTGAATGAAGATGTCTATTCGGGGGAGAGAGGAAAAGAGACTTATTAGAGTGAAGCGACAAGATCCAATGATCATGACATGCATTTCACATTGATCAGCCTAATCCGTCCAACCAATCACACTTTCAGTTTGTTTCATGTCTTCATACTTCAAAACCGGGCTTTTAATGACCCAACTTTTCAGTAAAGTCTGTGATACTCATTCGACTTTTAGTGCCCCAAAGGGTTTTCACCATCAAGCCTCCATCATATGTTCATCTCTCAACTCACTGTAGCCTTATGGTGCCCATTAGGGTTTTCACCAATAAGACTCTCTCATTTAAATTTTTCTCTTAACTCACCATCGCCTCACGGTGCCCATGAGGGTTTTCACCAATAAGACTCTCTCATTTTATTCATTTTTTCTTGTGCCCATGAACAAAGTATTACCCATGATGTAAACCATACCTCTATCTTGCTTGACTTGGCATCCTTAAATATTGATCGGAAGGTCTTTCTTTGGACATTAATGTAGGTTTTTGGACAGGCTTAGAAAGAAAGGGTGGCATGAAGGCTCAATGTGACTTAAGATGACAGGGTTAAAAATGACAACTTTCGGAATCAAAACTTTTGCAAAACTAAAACTTCTGCCCTAGTTTATTTGAGTTTGGGGAATTTTTTTTTTATTTTGATGGGACCGAACCTCAGAGTAAGGCTGCCTACTGATCCTTGAATGGAATCAAGTCGAACGCAGTTCCAACAACAATTCTTTTTTTTTCCTTCTTCTTCTTCTTTTTTCTTTTCTTCTTCTTTTTTTTCTTTTTCTTTTTTTCCTTCATTTTTTCCTTCTTTTTTTCTCTTGTTTTATTTTTTTTATTTTCTCATTTTTTTATTTTCTAACTCTATTTTGTGACTCCAAAAGAGGGGTATGATAGAAAATAAATTAAGGCTCGAAAGGTGTATCAAAGGATAAAAGTGTTTGGGTAGCTGAATAAAATACCTTCGTCATTCCAATTTTGAACATGCCAAATACAAACAACTCAATTGAAGACAAGAAAAGAAATCATACATAATATCTCTTGACTACGTCAGAATTGATAGTCTTATCCGCAACTTTACCCACTATGCCTGTCAAGTATTAAGCACCATTGGGCAATACTCCTGTCACAACGGACGTCCCTTGCCAGTTGGAGGCAAACTTGCCTTTAGCTTCATCTTGATATGGACGGGTGTGTATCAATACTAATTGACCCGGTTCAACTCCCTGCAACGCACCTTCTTGTTGTACGCTCTAGCTATTTTCTCTTGATAAAATTGACCATGATATTTTACTGCCAATCTTTTCTCATCAATCACTCTCAACTACTCTAGCCAGGATTTGACCCACTCGTCATCATCAATTTCAACTTCTACAACAATTCGCAGGGACGAGATCTCAACCTCTATGTTTTTTTCATCACATTCAACTTCTTGGATAATTATTTCAAGGATAGACTAGCTTTTAAGATCTGGCTGAAAATTCCTCATGCATGTTATGTCATTATAACCAACATAAAAAGAACTGTACAAAGGAAAAACAAATTGAAACATATATTAGGAATAACAATAAAAAGACAAAAACTTGCATTTTGCTGTAAATAAAAGAATAGAAGCGTTTGAACATCAAAACAAGCAAAAAGTGAAATCTGGGTTACATCCCTAGAATAGCCCAGATAACATACAGGAAAACAAAGCAACCTACCAAAACTCCTCTCAGGTGGGGAGAGGAGTAGCTTCCCAATTGCTAAGTTTCACATTTGTCCCAACGAGCTGCACATATTTGTTACTAGAACCTTCCCCAATTTCCACCATATTAACCTCATCAAACAGACTCTAGAACCTCTTGATCAGTTGTTCACCAACTTTGACTACAAGTTTTGGGACTGATGATATTTGACGTTTTGCGGCCCCTGGCTTGATAAAAGACTTGGAGATGTGTGGGACAGGCTTGGGGAGCGACTATACCTTTTGTTTCATCTTTTTAGCCATTTTTACGTCCTTCTATGTGGGCGTGACTCCCAAATCAAATGTACCAAAACATTCACGCGGACACACTGGATGCACAATTCCTTGTAGGGATGAACCCAGACATTTACACAGCATGAAACGATTCTTCAACATTTCATTTGCTACCATGACAGACGCGGAGGATAGCTTCGGACCTGGAACGAATTCTCCCTCGGGAATCTTCTCAACAGATACTGTTTCGAAAGTTTGATAGACCCAAGGTCCTTTATCATCTTGAACTTCAATGGAATATACGGTTCATTATAAGGAGACATTTCCTCGTCACCATGCAAAATTATTTCCCACATGTCCCATTCGAACTTGACCAGTTGGTGTACAGAATTGTTGGAGATAGACACATCTAACAATTGAAACTCCATAGTGAACTGCACTGGCCGTATCGACAGTTCGAGCATTATATCATTGACAAAATCTTTCCCTCCCTCATCAAAGCCTCGAACACATACACTGTTCATGTGGATTTTCTCCGTGTCGATCTTCAACTTTTGTCGATCTTCTCTATTAGCATTTTGCTATCCTTGAATGGCTTGGTCTTCCTCAATTATTCAAGGTAAAACACCTTCCACAACGAGTCAGTCCTCCAGTTTCATTGAGTTTTTCCTCCACTTCTTTCCTTTTGTGTGTCACTATCACTTGTTTGTAATTCCACGGGACAACCTTTGTACTAATCACTGGCAACTTGGTCAGTGGCTTAATAAAAACAAGGGTGATAGGATCCCCTTTCACGTCTACGACAGGCTTGTTCGGGATCCTTGGCACAACCACTTTTGGCTTTTCTTGACTTGCCCCAACATCCTTCGAAGGCACTTTCACGACCAACACCGGTGGCTTCAAGTTGAGCATGCTTAGTTTATCTGTCACCCTTTCAACTGTCAAGGGCATCTCTTTTGTAGAGTCAAGAGCCTTAACCAAGTTACCTTCACTAGCATGGATCATCATTATGAGCCTGGAAGAATTCCTGAACTCCCCATCCTTACGAACTATTTCAATCATGTGTGTCTCTACATGGGCCGGCAAAGGATTTTGATTGATATTTGGCGCATCCGGGCTTTGAACTACAATTTTATTTGTATCAATAAGCTCTTGTATTTCCCTCTTCAAATGCCAAAACTTCTCTATGTTGTGCCCTGGAGAATTAGAACAATATGCGCACAAAAATAATCAAGGTTCTTGGGGGCAGATTTTGTATCTTTGCCTCAATCGTCCTCAACTTGTCCAATTGCCTCAACCTTTGAAAAATACTAGCAAAAAACTCCCCAAGAGGGGTGAAGGTTTCTTTCCGCTGCTGCCTTTCTCTCCTATACTCCTGCCTTAGTCGAAAGTTCGGACAAGTAGGGTTTCGGTAGGGTTTTGGGGGTGGCTAAGAGTTTTGTGGATCTGGAGCACACCATTGCGGGTAAGGAAGGGGTTGAGCATATGATTGTGCATGATGAACATGGTATTAGGGGTTGTCGAACTGAGTTATGAGGGTCTTGTGGTGGGAAATAATGTTGGGGTGCATTATATGGAGCTTGGGTGTAGGCTTGGGGTTAGAGTCGAGGCTGAGTGTTCTGGTGAGGCGGACCCATGTGGATACACCATGGTCTAGAGACAACCATAGCAACATCGTCCTTCTTTTCCTTTCCTAACAAACTACCTGTGTCATTCTGGATTTTCTGAGTGGTTGCTTTTATGGTGGAGTAGCTCATGATCTTGCTTGACTTGAGTCCCTCTTCCACCATTTTTCCCATCTTTACCATGTCATTAAAGGGCTTACCTATGGATGAGATCAAGTGGCCAAAGTAAGTAGGCTCTAGGTCTAGAAGAAAGTACTCAACCATCTCTATGGAAAATCGGATACCGGTAATGATTGCGTCTGAAGCAACTTTCTCTGTCCTACTTGGAAAAGCATAGAATCTGGCCTGGACTCCTCCTCTAGGACGACCGCTACCCGCCCGTCCCCCACCCTTAGATGGTTGTGTGGGTTGAGTGACAACTGGGCAGCAACCATGGCCTAAGAAGTTTGTGGACCTGACTGAATCTGATGCAAATGAACCCTGAACTGAAAGAGCACGAGATGAACTCTGATTTGGGAGTGCACTGAGAGATGATTGTCTCAGGCGAGCAATGTATGAACCATGGCGAGTTCATGACCACGATGAACCGGACAAGCCATCTAAGCGGGCCTATAAGGACAACCCCTATTGTTGTAGGACTGACCCCCAGAAGAAACACCGCCGAAACCACCTAAATCACGAGGCCTCTTGGCCTCCCTCTCCTCACGCTCCTAGCTACAGACCAACTCTAGCCGCCGAGCAATATCAACCACCTCATCGAACATAGCACCTGATACATTCTCTCGAGTCATAACAAAGAGCAGTCCATAGTTGAGGCCATCAATGAACCTCCTAATCCTCTCCCTCTCTCTGGGAACCAACCAGACCGCGTGACAATCCAACTCTGAAAATCTCATCTCGTACTGAGTTACCGACATGCCCTCTTGGCGTAGCTACTCAAACTGCCTATGCAACTTATCCATGAAGAGAATGGAGAACTTGTTCCATATGAAAGTGGTGTAGCACCGGCTATCCTGCTCCGCTCATAGGTCTCCCACCATCTGAAGGTTGCCCCCGTCAGCTGAAAAGTAGTAAATGAGACGCCACTAGTCTCCAGAATACCCGTCGTGTGAAGAATCCGCTGACACCTATCCAAGAAGTTCTGATCATCCTCTAACTCATCCCTACTAAATTGTGGAGGCTTGAGCCTCCTAAATCTTTCTAATCTCTTCTGCTCCTCATCGCTCATAACGCGGCCTACTTGGGCCTGAGCAACTGCAACCGGCTGGGCTGCTAGTACCCATGGTGTCTGAAGTCCCTACACCACCTGCTCTAGAGTACAAGTGGCGGGTTTCTAAGAACCTTCCTTGGCTTGAGAAGTGGTTGATGCTGCCTGAACTAAAACTGCCTAAGCAAGGTTAGTGCAAACAATCAGTATCCGAGCCAAAGCCTCCCGAAGGCCTGGGATCACAATGGGCACTGTTGGTGCTTGAGCTGGTCCCACGGGCTCAACCACCTCTGGAACCTGCTCTTGAGATGAAGCAACTAGTGGGTCTACAGGTGCTGCTCTAGCTGTTTTACGAGCTACACATAGGCCTCTACCGCGGCCCTGGACACTCGTGGCCCTAGCTGGTGGTACTGGTGGCCGTCCGCCCGATCCAGTAGCATGTGTCCTCACCATATGTGAGAAAATAGAATAACAGAACTTTAGTTTCCGAACTCAACCAATCTGCACGACAAGAATACAAGAAAGTGATGTTTTCCTAAGGGTTTGGCAGCCCCTCGAAGATAAGTACAGACGTCTCTGTACTAATCCTCAAGACTCTACTAAACCTGCTGATGACTCGTGAGACTTATGTAGCCTAGACTCTGATACCAACTTGTCACGACCCAAATTTCATATGTCATGTTGGCACCTATCACAATACTAGGCAAGCACTTTCACAATAAAACCACGCATTTTTACCTCTGAAAAAAGACAATAAGATAAGTTCAAGAGAAACCTCATAAAATACCGAATGAAAACACTGCAACCCAATACAGGATTTCCCCAAAATCCGAGTATCGCAGAGTACATGAGCATCTATACAATAACAAGGTCTAACAATTGAAATGCTGCCTACAAAGGTAGAACAGTATAAACAAAATTAAAGATAAATGAGGAGAGTCAAGACGCCAAGGCAACTACGTCGATAATCTTCAAACTGATGAAGCTCTAGAAAGCAGCAACCACCGTGCCTAGAAGTACCTAGATCTGCACACGAGGTGCATAGTATAGCGTGAGTACAACTAACTCAATAAATAACAAGTCTAACCTTTGGGTAATAAGCAGTGATGAGCTCAACCAATACATCCCAAATACAAGATTCAACAGTATAGAAATGACGGAAAATAGATAATAATATCTCAGAGCAAACTCACCATCTGTTCGTACACGGTACAGGAAATTTACACATGCTTTCAGGTTAATAGTTAAGCTCAATACAGATAAAATATGCCAAGTCGGAATGATACAAGGAATATAATATCTCTATATCTATACGCCAACTAGTAAATTTGTTCGTGCTTCGCATGATCATAAAAGTCGACATTGTAGATTCCATTCCTCTCTTTTTATTAGAAAGATAACGCTTACACACAAATATTTGCAAATTTAAACGGAGGGAGGAGAAGAAACAGAAAAGTACTCAACTTTGTTGGAAAATATTAACTTTCATGATTTTTTGTTTAGGAGTAATAAAATATAAATGGACGGATATATTACCTTCCTAGGATAAACTATTAACATTTTCAAAAAAAAAACTCTACTGTTTCCGATTTTGTCGTGTGAATATAAATTACAATAATATAATGCTAACTTTTCATCTTGGAATGGTCCAAAGTAGACCGCTAAAGTTAAGATATACAAAAATCTTCCAAATTCATGAAGGGAATAACACTTATATGTAATCTTTCTTAAAAGTGAAGACAAAGAAAAGACCTCAATTCAAGAAACTATATTTCCTGATGGTCATTATGTTTTGCTGCTACTTTACTCTTGAAGGACATTTTTAAATTCAATGGATTTCACAAATTAGAGAAATCCAACAGGCCAAGAAAGCTATACCGGTCATTATTTTTACATCAAACAGTTACAATGATACTTTGAACGTAAATGCTATGAACATACTTTGAGGAAGATACAATTACAATAAGCTATTAGCTTATTTACATGTACAGGAAAAATGAGTGTTTCTCTCTCTCTCACTCTCAATCAGTACACTTTGCAGGGTAGGGAAACAAAAAGGAGAAATGTATACGGCTAAAATCAGGGAGCCCGATTTTACGATTATTACGGCGCTCAGAAAACTCGAAGGTTGGAGTTTTGGCATCGAGGGGGCAGATCGAAGGTCCTCGACCTCGGGGCAGTGCAAATCGAAGACCAATGTGGAAAGGTCGGAAATTCTCAAAAGACACGTGGTTAAAGCTGACCAAGTACGCAAAATAGTACAAGCCCGTACCATAACACAAAATGACTGTACCAGCCATCTCTCTTTGTATTAATTACACATGTACTATGTTGGGATTTTCCCTCATATATAAAGGGGAACCTTGTCACTTTGTAAGGCAAATGATATTCAATACAAGAACAAGAACATCCTCTGCTCTCTAACTAAAACATTCTCTACAATTGTTTCATTGATTAATTGTCTTTCATTTATTGTGTTCATTAGTTGTTCTTCATTTATTACTCGTTATTAATCACAAATAGGCCATCTTCGAGGCCATCAATACTGTTATATCATTCTCGACAGCCCCTTGTCAAGCTCCTAAGCTCGACCTCGAGGCCCATTCCGACCGACCTCGAGACCCCGTCTCTCTGCTACTCGATTTGCATAATATCGTCGTTACCCTTTGCTCTTATTTTATTTTCTCACATCTCACTTAGCATCTACTGCCTAAACAACTGGTATTAAAATAGATCACATATTTTTAGAACCACAAAATCAAATATAATTGTAATTACCATTTTCAAGGTAAATTGTTTGGCGCCCACTGTGGGGCTAAAAATAATAGTGATTATTTTAGTGTTGGTTTTCTAAAAACACAGGTTATTCTTTACACTTTTTCTATTCCAAGAATCTCCAATTTCAAGTCAGAAAATGTCTAACGAAGTAAACGCACATGAAAACAACGGTCTTGAGGATCACGGAGAGAATGGTGCAGCTGCTTCAGGTGCCGGTGTGCCACCGCAAAACTCTGAAGGGGAACCAGTGCAAATCCTTGTCAATGAAGGCTCACGCAACACTCAACATGTCGATGAGCTCTCATACAGACGGAGGTGTGCGTGAAGGAGACCAGCGTGAAGCGCAGGGAGCCCCTGCTCAAAGGGAAATGGAAGTTAGCCTTCATGTCATTTTTGAGATGTTTCAAGCACAACAGGTGGCTATTGCTCAGCTACAAATCCATCAGAGAACCCCAAGCACAGCATTACCAGAAACGGCTCCTCGACTCGAATGGAACCAAAAAGGTCGAGCAATAATTGGTCAGAAGCTGACCCCGCCATTATGAAGATGCTCAAAGACCTCGCAAAGATGATTGAATCGGGCGAAAAGAAGATAGAAGCTAACGACAAAAAAATTGAGACTTATAACTAGAGGGTCGATCAGATCCCGGGCGCACCCCCGATTCTGAAGGGTGTAGATTCAAAAAAGTTCGTGCAAAAGCCATTCCCATCAAGGGCAGCCTTGAAGCCCATTCCGAAGAAATTCAGAATGCCCGATCTTCCGAAGTACAACGGGACCTCGGACCCCAATGAGCACATTACTGCCTACACTTGTGCTATGAAAGGAAACGATCTAAGAGATGACGAGATTGAATCCTTCCTATTGAAAAAAATTGGAGAAACACTATCCAAAGGGGTCATGATGTGGTATCATAACCTTCCCCCGAACTCGACAGACTCATTTGCGATGATGGCGGACTCCTTTGTGAAGGCACTTGCTGGTGTCATCAAGGTCGCTACAAGGAAATCTTATGTCTTCAAAATCAAGCAAAGAGATAATGAGAATCTAAGGGATTTCGTATCCCATTTCCAACTGGAATGAATGGAATTGCCATTGATCTCCGATGATTGGGCTGTACAAGCCTTCGCTCAGGGCTTGAATGAATGAAGCTCGACAGCTATGAAGCAGTTGAAGAAAAACTTGATTGAGTATCCCGTTGTAGTTTGAGCGGATGTACACAATAGATATCAGTCGAAGATCAGAGTCGAGGATGACCAATTGGAGGCCCCCTCGGGCTCGGTGTACCCAAGTAGGCTCTTAGCAAAGGAATCGAGGCTCCCGGAAAGAGATCCTAGGCCAAGCAAAGAAGGATATCAAACGTACATAGAAAATCGAAGAAATATCCCGAGCTGTAACATACCTCGAAGTGACCAAAGGATCGACCGAGGACAGAATCCTCGGGGACTCGTGAACAAAGCAGGGTTCGACAGGCACACTGGGCCGGTAGAGGTGTCCCGGCTATCTGAGTACAACTTCAACATTGATGTTTCAGACATCGTATCGGTTATAAGTTAAATCAGGGACACCAGATGGCCAAGACCCGTGCTATCAGATCCTTCGCAGAGGAACCCCAACTTGATATGTGAATATCACAGTACCCATGGTCATAGGACCGAGGTTTACAGATAGCTTCGAGAAGAGGTGGCCCGACTGATTAGCAAAGGGCACCTCCGAGAGTTCCTCAGCGACCAAGCTAAAAACCAATTTCGGGAAAGAGAGGCAAACAAGAAAAATGAAACATAAGAACCACAACACGTCATCCACATGATTATTGGTGGATTCGACGTCTCTCAGGGACCTGTTTTTAAGCAGACAAAAGTATCCATCACTAGGGAAAAGCGAACTCGGAGCTACATACCTAAAGACGCCCTTTCATTCAGCGAAGATGACATCAAAACCTTGTCGCAACCTCATAATGACGCACTGGTAACTTCTTTTCTTCTGAATAAATTTCAAATTAAAGGTGTGCTCGTGGATCCAGGTAGCTCTGCCAACATAATTAGGTCGAGGGTGGTAGAGCAACCCGGGTTGCTTGACCAGATTGTGCCCGCCTCCCGTGTCCTCAACGAAGTCAACATGGCGAGCGAAATAACAAAAGGGGAAATCATCCTCCCAGTCAGCATGGCCGGTACAATTCAAAACACCAAGTTTCATGTCATCGAAGGTGACATGAGATACAATGCATTACTCGGAAGGCCGTGGATTCACATAAGGGTAGTGTCGTCGACCCTTCATCAAATGATGAAGTTCCCTGCAAAGGATGGAATAAAAACAGTATACGGGGAACAACACACATCAAAAGAAATGTTCGCAGTGCATGATGTGGCACCGACACCTTCTACATCGAAGGAGCCAAAAATCAAGCAAATAGCCGAGTAGCAATCGCAAACTACATCCTCGGATGAACAAATAAAGGACCGTGTCGCGTCCTCAGAACGAATAACCGAAGCATATCGAGGCTTGAATGCCACCACAGCTAAGGTACAATCCTCTTCCTCTTTCCTTCACGTTTTACACTAACCTATGTGCAGGTTTTCGATTGAAAGAGAATCAGAGTACCCTCAAGCTCAAAGGCCTTAGGTTTTAAAGTATGTGTTGCGCTCTTTTCCCTCACGTCGGATTTTGTCCCAAATGGGTTTTACCGTCGAGGTTTTTAATGAGGCGACACCTATATGCTACCTAAGGATAACTCATCAAGTATTCAAGGCTTCTCTTCGATCAACCTCAAATACTGAGGGGCATCCCCCCGGGAGATCACTGAAACATGCCGAAGAGGATCTCGATAGGAGAACAATGTACAGGACCAAACGGTCGAATGAACCATGTCCACATAGAATAATCGAACCCTCGATGGTGAAAAATATGTACTTGTACCAATTAATCGGAGAAGAATCTTTCATCGTCAAAACGCTTCGCACATCAAAGAAATTTGCTATTTTCACAAGAAACGCCCCCAGGGCCAAAATTTTACCGACCACTCGGGGACTGCCCTCGATAGTCACCCCATCGATACACCAAAAACTCAAAGCCATAAGACCTCAGGGCCGACAACTTCGAGCTCATAATCCCTCCATGAGGCAATATCAACTCCGACTCAGGGACTGTCCTCGACGGTCGGCTCATCAAGCTATCTAACTCGAAGTCGTAAGACCTCAGGGCCAGCAACTTCGAGCACGTAAGCCCTCCATGAGGCAAGATCACCAATGTCAGCCCTTTGTGAGGCAATATCACCAATGTAAGCCCTCCATGAGGAAATATCACATATGTAAGCCCTCCATGAGGCAATATCAACAATATAAGCCCTCGATGAGGCAATATCAACTCCAGCTCGGGGACTGTCCTCGACGGTCGGTGCATCAAGCTATTTAACTCAAAGTCGTAAGACCTCAAGGCCGGCAACTTCGAGCTCATAGGCCCTCCATAAGGCACTAATGTAAGCCCTCCACGAGGCAACGTCAAAATATTAATACCCCAAGCAAGGCATGTACAAATTTGTAAGACCTTAAAAAGGCATAATCCCGATATCAAAGTCAAGGCTATATATCGAACTTGTAAGACCCCTAAAAAGGCATACCCTCGATATAGACGCCGAGGCTATCTTACTCGGGGACTAAAAGCTACGGCCAAATACGATGACCACCGCCATAAGGCTCCGTCCAAACTAGCGCAACTCGGAGACGTCCGACTGTCGCCATAAAATCACAGGCCTCCAATTACTTCAAAAAAGCTTCAAAAAGAACCGGTTAAAGGTCGTACCGACCTAAAGTGTAAGAGACCAAGTCGCCAGTTGTATTGGTTGTACCGACCTAAAGCGTAAAGCCCAAGTCGCCAGCTACACTAAAGTTCGTACCGACCTAACGTGTAAGCGCCCAAGTCGCCAACTGTAGGTCATACCGAACCAAAGCGCCTCAGGACCGATTTAAAAACCTAAGGGATGATGAGCTTGAGTCAAAACCCGACTCAGATACTGAGCCTTAAACGGTTAACTAAGTCGCTTCAGGGCCAAATGCATAAGAGCTCAAGTCACAAGCTACACCGAAGGTCGTACTGGCCTAACGCGTAAGAGCCCAAGTCGCCAGCTACAGGTCTTACCGATCTAAAATGCCTCAAGGCCGATTTAAAAACCTAAGGGCCGATGAGCTCAAGTCGAAACCCGACTCGGAGACTGAGCCCTAAACGGTTAACTAAGGCGCCTCAGGGCCAAATGCATAAGAGCCCAAGTCTCCAGCTACACTGAAGGTCGTACCGACCTAACACGTAAGAGCCTAAGTCGCTAGCTACAGGTCATACCGACCCAAATTGCCCCAGAGACGATTTAAAGACCTAAGGGTCGATGAGCTTGAGTCGAAACCCAACTCAGAGACTGAGCCTTAAACGGTTAACTAAGGCTCCTCAGGGCAAAATGCGTAAGTGCCCAAGTCTCCAACTAAACCGAAGGTCGTACTGACCTAATGCGTAAGAGCCCAAGTCGCCAGCTACAGGTCGTACCGACCCAAAATGCCTCAAGGTCAATTTGAAAACCTATGGGTCGATGAGCTCAAGTCGAAACCCGACTCGAAGACTAAGCCCGAAACAGTTAAGTAAAGCACCTAAGGAACAAATGCGTAAGAGCCCAAGTCGCTAGCCTAAAAAGCCTCAGGGCCAATTTATAACCCCAAGGGTTTCATCTCAAAGTCCAATACAATGGGCTAATTATCGATAGGCAAATCAGAGAAACCAAAGAATCTTTCAAATATATATGTGTATAACAAATATGCATTTACAATGCTCCCACAGGAGTCTTTACAAAGAACAAGGAAGGAAAAACTAGTCTGCCCTAGGACCAGTTCCCTCAGAAGCCTTCAAATATCAGCATCGGCACCGGAAGAAAGGAAAAGCTCGGCGTCGATCTCATCTGCCTTGGCCTGTTTTATCTCTTCCGAGAGATCAAAGCCCCTAGCGTGAATCTCTTCGAGTGTCTCCCTCGGGACCTACACCGGGCATACTCATTGCCCGTCATCTCTCTGTCAAAATCTCCTCTCAGCTCAGCCCGAACATCGGCAGCGTCTTTCAAATAAATGACCACTTTCCTATTGGCCTTTGATCGAACTTCTTCGGCTTCAGCCTGGGCGTCCACGAACTCGGCCTTCATATTTGAAAGATCAGCTTCGAGCTTGGCAATCCTGCTCATCTGAATTGAGCTATCTTCTTGAGCATTGCGAAGTTGAATCTCGAGGGCGGCAGCCTTGGCCAAGGCATTCCTTTGGGCCACAACATAAATGCCTATATGCGCCTTCATAGTTTTGACTCCGATGTATCTCTGACCGAAGATGTATTAACTCTTTCGTCTTGTTATTGCAAAGAAGCCTGAGAGATTTTTCCTTGCCCAAAGCCTCCCGCAACCTGGTCTCACAATGAAGCAACTCGAACTTGAGCTTGTCAAAAACCTACGGAAAAAAAAGCTTCAGTTCAGAGAATGAAGATTCATAGCTGAAAAGCCAACAAAGTCGATCAAAACTCACCTCAGAACAGAGCTGTTGAGCCTTCAAAAGTTGAGTGTGCGTGTACTGGCCTAGCCTCATCGGCCCAGTTGAACCGCTCTCGGTAGGGGCATGACCACTCGAGACCCCACTTGGTTCGGACGACCTCGAGCCTCGAACGTCCCTCGAAGTACCTTCGAGGGCAGAAGCAGACAATGGCGGAGGACTCTTGCTCCTTCCCTCTCTAGGAACCTCTCCCTCAAAACTAGAGGTCTCAGGCCTAGAAAAATCGGAAACCTCGGGAGGCCCCTTGGCTCGAGCCGTAGACGAAGAACCATCCTCCCGAGGAGATTTGATGTCCATAGAATGACCGACGTATATGAAGTCCTCCT
This sequence comes from Nicotiana knightiana, assembly GCA_005239525.1. Lineage (NCBI taxonomy): Eukaryota > Viridiplantae > Streptophyta > Magnoliopsida > Solanales > Solanaceae > Nicotiana > Nicotiana knightiana. The sequence continues at coordinate 7,201 of ML387695.1, read as the reverse complement.
CAGCGACGGCATATCCTTTGTGTCCCCGGGAAGGCTCCGCCTCATTGAGAATGTCCTCATACCGTGGTGCTTTGCTTCCTATCTACCATTCGACAGATCTCGTCATTTGCATTCGTCATATGTCGAGGATGCCGCCAGCCTCCGAGTCCAGTCCGCAAGATCGGGGACCTTCTCCGGCATCCACAGGACCGCTGAGAAAGAGAAAAGGAAACACTCTTATAAATTGGTAAGAGTAAAGGACACTAAGGTACGACATGATACTTACGTTTGAAGTTCCATTTTTCGAGAAATGGCAGGAACTCCGCGGGAATAATGTCGACGCTCCTTACTCGGACAAATCGACTAATCCATCCTCCGTTCCGGTCCTCATCATTGTTGGCGATGAAAGGCTTGGTGGACCGGCATCGTAACGCAATCAGGCCTTGACAATGCTAAGGCTGATATAATCTAATAAGGTGGCTAAGGGTAAACTCGAGCTCAGCCTTTTCGGTAAAGTACCTCATCATCAACACTATCCGCCAAAAGGACGGACGAATTTGAGCCAGGGTGACTCGGTACCTCTTGTAGAATTCGAGCACAAGGCGGTCGAGGGGGCCTAATGTAAATAGGTACGTATACACATTCAAGAATCCCTCCACATAGGTCATGATGTTATCTTCTCGAGAAGGTATCTGCAGCATAACATTTTCCCCCCAGCCGCAGTCTCTCCTCACAGCCTCGAGGTGGTTTTCTTCTATCGATCGGATGAACCTCAATGCATGCTCTCGATGGCCCGGGGTGTTGAAGGGTTTCTCTAGTGAAAAATCCTTCAAAGCAAAGCAGCTCGAGGTTAACTCGTCGTACGCTGGCGGTGTACCACCAGCCTGGCAAGATGCAGAGCTAAGGCTTTCCTCTTCTTGGTGAATGGGTTCGGGCACGGGCAGCCTTAACTACTCAAACAAAGGTGTAGAGGAAGAAATGAAAACAGTTCGCGAGATGAGAATAGAAGAGAATGTTGAAAGAAAAGCTAGTTTTGCAAAGTTCCAAGACTAAAATGAAGAGGAAGCAAGTATATATATAGAGAGCAAGCGATGGCTATTCAACTACTTTGAAAGCCATTTAATTCTGAAAAAGTTTTAATAACTTTTGGGGAAGTGTACCGGCGGGGCCACCTCAGTCACTTCACGGTCATGTCACATAAATGACACCATCACACAGGGTTCGAGGGATTGAATCCCCCATGCGGACCTAGCCTCGAGAACATGTCCAATATCGAGGGGACCTACTATCTCAAGTACGGGTTCCGAAGGGCTAAAATCGAAGCTTGAAAGTCAACTTTTGCGTAAGCATTGCAGGGCAAAGTTTGGGAGATATGTAACAAGGAGATATTTTATTTCAAAAATGCATTTACAAGGGTATTTCTACAAAAATTCCCCCGATTTTCCCATATACAGAAAAGGAAAAAAGTAAAACCGTAGGTGAATCTACTCTTCGCCTTCGCTGTTGTCCGATCCGCTTTCAGAGCCCTCATCCGACATATTCGGCATTGCTGATTCTTCCTCCAGGGCCCTAGTTTCTTCGATCTTGGAAGAGAGATCAACACCCTTAGCGCTCACCTCCTAGAAGGCTTGTCTCCTGGCTTGTATGCGAGCATGAGCAACTGCCCGAGCCAGTTTTAGCTCGGCCTTCTCGGATATCTGCCTAGCCCGATCATTCGCATCAGCAGCATTCCTTTTCTATGAGGAGACAAACTCATCGACCTCAGACTTGGCCGCAGACAATGCAACAGCCTCCTCCCGAGCACCTCGAAGAAGGTCTTGGATCGAGGATAGCTTCCCCCGAAGCGTGTCCCTCTCCGAAGCCACGACGTCGTTCAGTCGAGCCAGTTCAAGGATTTCAGCGTCCTTGACCGCAACATCCTCTCGGAGCCGCTTCACCAGGGCATCCTTTCACCTGATCTGAAAAGCACAAAAAATAAGTCGATCAACACCAAGCATTGCAATTAAAAATAAAATTGTGGGTACCAAAATACATGCTCGATGAAGTTAGTCCTCTCTTGGAGCGCTCTCTCCGAGCCTGCCCGGAGGTTGATCAATTCCTCTTCTTTTCGGGCACATAGAGCCTCCAGCTCGACCGACTCCGACATAAGCTTCTCAAGTTCCTCTCCACGATGCGTCAACTCATCTTGAATCTTCGATAAGGCTTGGTCATACGGCTTCTTGACCTGCAGCACAGAGGAAGAAAAACCGAAAGCAAGAATAGAAAATCAAAGAGCAGCATATTATTTCGAGAATATCACATGCTTTTGGAGCCTTTCGGCCTCCTCGAGGGAAACCGGGGCATCAACATCGGTCTCCTCCTCTACCCTTTCAAAATAGTCTCTAAATGCATCACCCTCTTCAAAAGCGGTCCCCAAACCGGGAACATTCCTGTCTTGGGCATCTCGTATCTCCCCTGGAGAAAACGACGGGCCCGAGTGAAATCCACCGACAGCATCAGCCTCCATAGAGGCTTCTTCCTGACCCCGAAAATCTCCAGTAGCAAGCCCTTCGAGCTCATTAACACGGGCTATGCCATGTCCGACGAGTGGCTCAGGGACTGCATCCGAACCCTCCTTGAGGGCCTCCTCAACACAAGGAGGGTCCGCATCGGCCACCTCCAACTTAGCAGACGGCCGCCCAACAACACTCGAAGCATCAATGCTTCGTTTTGCCCTTTATACCAAAGGGCAGGTATCATCACTTTCTTCCTCGGCTCACAGGCTCTCAACGGCCATTGAGGATAGGACCGTGGCATCGGTCTTGGGCTTCCGAGCCTTTGCCCATTTGGATTTTGGAGACTCCGTTGAGGCCCCCTTATTCCTTTTCTTGTCCTTGGAAGTCTTTGGAGCCTATTCCTCACCAGGTAGGGGCGGTCCCATCAACACACCTTCACCAAGGCCCGCGCAAGCGTGTTATATCAAAAAACACCACCATCGAAAGTTCTTACAAAGAATGAGAAAACAATAACAACAAGAGCATACTGTGGTTCTTAGCCTGCCACCTTGTTTTATCCAGCTCATGCCATACGCGTTTGTTGTATGGAAAAGCGGAGTCCAAAAGATTGACCCACCCCGGAAGGTCCTGGACCATGCCGGGAAACCAAATGGTGGCTACACAATTAGAAGAAAATCAGTCACGAGAAAAAGAGATGGCAAAACATACTCAATTCAAGGGTATTTTTTCATATTTCATTCCTCCGGGAAAGACATTCTATCAGCAGGGATGATGTTGGAAGTTCTAATTCTAACAAATTGGCTCATCCATCCCTGATCTTTATCCTCGTCGATGCAGGCGAGGAACGCCTTGGCAGATCGACGGTGCAGTTTAAATAGGCCCCCGCGGAAGAGACGAGGGTTGTATAATCTGATCAAATGGTCAAGGCTGAAAGTCATTCCCTCGACCATGTTGGTAATGTGTCGAATCATATATACAATCCTCCAAAAAGAAGGATAGATCTGACCGAGTTTCACTTGGTATTGATGACAAAAATCGAGAATCACCGGGTCAATCGGTGGAGAGGAAGAATCTACGGGGCCCTAAGGTAAAAGGGTATGTATATACGCTGAGAAAGCCAGCCTTATGTGTTACTATGCTTTCGTTAGCTGTAGGGATTTATACTCGGGCCGCTTCCCCCCAACGACAGTCAAGTTTTACCCTCTCTGTATCAGATACTACACTTATATGTCGAGACGTGGGCTTGCATCGACCCGGTGTAGAAAGGGGGTTTTCAATTGTGAAATCGGAGATGGTATTGAAAGGGCCAGGGATGCATTGCTCGATGGTAAGAGGAGTTCTTGACTTGCCATTAGACGAGCGTGATGAAGAAGCGGCTCCTTCCTTTTGAGGTACCGTTTTGGAAGTTTTTTCCATGGTTATAACTGAGTTTTCAAGAAAGAAGAGGAAGAAGCAAACGCATATAGAAGATATGAGTGGGAAACACTTAGTAAAAGTTTGAAGGTTTGAAGAAGATGTAAAATTATGAAGGGCAAGTGATTGAAGTATTTATAGAGGCCCTTTGGGCGTGCATTGAAGCGGAAAGGTCGAACCAATAATGGTTCGTGGGCTTCTCGAGAATTGTGTTGACGGCGACCTCTGCACAGCTTTTTATGTCACATCATTTAATGCTCTGAAGAGACTGACGTTATAATAGGGATGTCGAAGAGGTATGAAGTCAATACCGTTTCTTATCACTTCATTCAAAGAAACGCGGGGACTATCTGTATACGGTTAAAATCGGGGAGCTCGATTTTACAATCATTACGGCGCTCAGAAGGCTCGAAGGTTCGAGTTTTGGCATCGAGGGGGAAGATCGAAGGTCCTCGGCCTCGGGGGAGTGCAAATCAAAGACCAATGTGGAAAGGCGGGAAATTCCCAAAAGGCACGTGGTTAAAGCTGACCAAGTACGCAAAATAGTACAAGCCCGTACCGTTGCATTAAATGGATGTCCCAGTCATCTCTCTTTGTATTAATTACACATGTACTATGTTCCCCCTCATATATAAAGAGGACCCTTGTCACTTTGTAAGACAAATGATATTCAATACAAGAACAAGAACATCCTCTACTCTCTAACTAAAACATTCTTTACAATTGTTTCATTGATTAATTTCCTTTCATTTATTGTGTTCATTAGTTGTTCTTCATTTATTACTCGTTATTAATCAGAAATAGGACATCTTCGAGGCCTTCAATAATGTTATATCATTCTCGACAGCCCTTGTCAAGCTCCTAAGCTCGACCTCGAGGCCCATTCCGACAGACCTCGAGATCCCGTCTCTCCGCTGCTCGGTTTGCATAATCTCGTTACCTTTTGCTCTTATTTCGTTTTCTCACTTCTCGCTTAGCATCTACTGCCAAAAGAACTGGTACTAAAATAGATCACGTAGTTTTAGAACCATAAAATCAAATATAATTGTAATTACCATTTTCAAGGTAAACAAGAAATACTTTGCAAGTAAAACAAATCAACTTGATAGAACCAAATAAATAATCAATAGCAGAACCTTATAAATCCCAATCTAAAGACAAGAATACTCGAAAGCAATGGCAATGACATTTCGGAATTTCTCAAAGGCCTTATCAATAATCTTCCACAATCCCCAACCTCTAGTTCCATCTTTACAGATACGTCATAAAACAAAAGAAAAATCACAGGATTTCATCACAAAAGCAGTAAACCACCCATACACAAAAACTTATTAATGAAATTTAGATATTCCATGGGCAACCATTGTTGCGACAAATGAAACTAATTTTTGTATTTTTAATTTCTTCTAATTGTTGTACTTCTTTGTTTGCTTGGTACCTTATATTTTCGATTTTTTTTTTCTTATCTATTTCCTCATTTTCTTTTATTATTCTTGTCATAGTTGTCAGGCTATCTTCTAATCTTGCTGTTTCTTTTTCTATCATTAGGTATAATTGTTCTCCTATTTTTTTTATATCTTTGAAAATATTATTTTTATTCTTAATCCGTCTTGATTTTCGTATATTTTTTCATCTACCGCAAATTCTTCTTTATTCATTATAGGTTATGTTGGAGTTTTTTTTTTTTTTTTGTTCATACTGTTTTTTCAGATATTGAACATATTTATATTCTGTTTTGGATATAATATCTATCAATTGTTCTAATTTATTATTTTCTATTTGTGTGGTATGTAGCCATTTATATTGAGAGTATAATTCGTTCAATTTCTTTTTTTTTTTCTTAATTTTTTACTAGTCTGATGTATTTTAGTTTGCGTACTAGCTTTGATACTAATTTAGGGTGGGGTCGTTTTCTTAATTATTATTTAAATAATTTTTCATAATATTCTTTCGGTAGCGGAGTTAATCTGAGTATTTCTTTTAGGCTTTCTAATATATATTCTATGTATTCTATATCTTTGGTTCTTTGATATTCTTCTATATTGGTTTTTATTAAGTTTGATAGTAAATTTATATTGTCGGTAGTCTGCTGCCAATATTGTAGGTATATATGATTCATTATTGTTCTGAATATAATCTAACTCATATAGGTTCTGATATAATCAATTCTGTCCAATTTTAATTCATTATTTCTATTATTTCAAAATTAACTAATTTTTTATAGATTATCCTTTTTGTATCATTATCAATATTTTTTAGAATATGTAAGATGAGTATCTTATAACTAAGGTCATCATCTAATAAATATGTATTCATTTTGTCATATGTTTTGCTAAACATATTCCCTTTAATCTCTATGCCTATTATCCTTATTCATCATAGCATAATAAGTTATTTTTATTCATCTTTTCTGGTCACTACCATGCTTTTCTGCTTCAATCAGTTACCCTATCAGCGCCTCAACTTTGTTTACTCCCCTAAACGGCTTCCTTGCCTACTGGTTTCAACCTTAGGATGGCATAGTCTGGGCTTACCTACTCTCAGCATATTTTCATGGCAAACTTTCTCAAGATGAATTTTATAACAGTACTATAGCATGATGAATAATTATAATTTGCAAGAGATTATAAGGAATATAGTAATTTAGCTATTCATAATTATAAAATGACATACCTGTTCTTGTAGATTTTTTGTATTTCCTTTTTGTTGATCCATAGATTTTTTGATTTTATATAATATGTAAGAGAGAGAATACGAGAGTTGTCGATGAATTGCTGATGCCCCTTATTCTATTTTCATCCGCTATTTATAAGATACAAAAATGACTCTTACTATTCATGAACGACCTTTACTGTTCATGATTA